>JARFJB010002343.1:0-82500 GCA_036346205.1 Vesta saturnalis | reverse complement strand
CAAATAAACTAAACAAGCTATTTAACATGCAAACAAGGATACAAACATCTAAACATACAGAATAAAATAACTATCAAACCAGTAAATAGACAAACTTGCATTCAGACAGGCGTGAAGTTTTCACTTGGTACATACAACGATCTTATCCGATGACTATGATCTACCAGTATCACATAAAAAAGACTTTATTCGATTACTATGACTCACCGGTGGTATACAAAAAGCTCTTACTTAATGACTACGATCCACGTGTGGTACACAGAAGCTATTCGATGACTGTTACCTAGCGGTGGTATACAAAAAGACTTCTTGCGATGTTTACGTAGTATTTCGTTAAACACATGTGTAATTCGTCGGCGGGTGACGGTCAATCGACAAAACTCAGTGTACCACCAGTAGGAAAAAGTCGTGTGCCAACGACGGGTCACGGTCAATGAATAAAACCTTTTTTGATTGTGTACTACCGATGTCACAACCATTGAATAAAGCCTTTTGTGTATCACTGACGGGTGACAGTAATAGAATAAGACATGTTTGTGTACCACACAGTCATAGGACAATGTTTTTTCGTCCGTACCACCGGTAGGTTACACCGGTGTAGATCAGTAATTCATACTTACTGTATAATCACTAAGAAAAGATCATATTTCTTTGTTGTGTTTTCGTGGTTGTTTCGAGCATGTTTGGAGTGTTTGATAGTTTGTGGGTGAATGTCTGTACATTTGTTGAGTAACTTGTTTGATTGAGGGTTAACAGAGTAAGGCCACTTACTGACAGCTAATTGTTTTGTTTGTGTGTATGCGTTTTTGTAGCGTTTTTTGTGTGAGTGTTTACTTCTTTGCTCGATTATACTTTGCGTATATCTATTTGTTTTGGAAAGTGTTTACTGGTAGTTAGTTTTTTATATGTTTTAGTTTTTTTGGTATGGTTTCTTGTATTTTTCGTGCAAGTTTGGCGTGGTTGGGCGTTTGTTCGTCAGTTTACTTGTTTTGATCGTTGTGTCTTCGTACGTTTATGTAATTCTTTGCGTGTTTGTATGTTTAGGGGTTTACGCGTTTAGTCGCATGCTTGGTTCCTAGTTTCTTTCTTTTCATGCTTGCGTGTTTGGGGGTTTACGTGTTTTGACGTTTAATTGTATAACTCTTTTTATTTAGGGTGTTTACTTACTTGTTTAAATTGTACCTTACATTCAAATAAATCGCACCTCAAAAAACCAATTCATTCCTCAAACCAATATTGGAAAATAGTTGAAGCTTTTTAGTTGAAAGTACAGTAACCCCCGTTTCTTTCTCATAAGAAAAGTGTGGATACTTCCACCGACGTTGCTGTTTTTTTTATTTTATAATGACAATAAGTAAAAGGTGCGGCTTTCTCCCACAGGACAATTGTGTGCACGTGTTAACCTCGGTGAGTGGCTTAAGGCAGCAACTGTAACATAAAGAATGTGGTGATAGTCCATCACACAATAATGTAATAGGTTGCAAGGTGTGGTTGTGTGTGCGTGTGTGCGTGTGTGTGTGCGCGCGCGCGCGCGCGCGTGTGTGGTGTGTGTGTGTGTGTGTGTGTGTGTGTGTTGCGTGCGTGCGTGCGTGCGTGCTGCGTGCGTGTGTGTGTGTGTGTGTGTGTGTGTGTGTGTGTATGTGTGTCAATTTCCGTGGTTGATTTCCTGGCTGTAATTTAAATAATGTGATTGTGAGATATTACATTATAAATTGATTAGTCATAAGCGATATAAATGCACTTGGTGATACGTAATAACGTTATAAATGAAAAGCGCAATCCAAGATAGAGGTTAAAAATCTGATTCAAAAAGAAGGAGTAGTAAAATGGAAAGAAAATGCCCCAGGCTCCATAAGTGCCACCACTATCAGCGTAAGTAGCGCTGTTGCCAGGTCAAGTGGCGGTGTTGGCAGATCCAAAGTTCTGCAATGTTCGCAGACTCAAGCAAATGGATATTAAGTATATTAAGAATATGTGTTATAAGGCATTGTATATATGCATGAATTCAAGTTTTGCAAGTGTTTAAAAGAATAAGTCCGAAAATTGCTTTATGAAATAAGTTCTTTATATTATTTTTCTATTCAGAAGTAGTTCAAAATTTAAAGTAAGATCCAAGGAATTTTGAGATAAGTAGTCGTAATAGTGAGAAGGTTGGTAAGTAAAGTATCACAATTAACTAAAATATTTGAAATCTGAATATAGCCTTTTCATTTTATTATAGAAGAAGTTTAATTTATATTACAAATTAAATACTTAATGAACTATAAGTAACGAAGAAATTTAATGTACTGTAGTTGTTACGTGACCTTTATCTCTAGATATGTTAACATTTATGTTGTAAATGATAAAATGGTTGTTTTGTAACTCATACGTGTGTCACGTGTTTTACGATTTCTTTTAAATTAGACTTCACACCAAAACATTTGTAAAGAAATGAAAATAATTGTTAAAACGATTCACATAGTAGTGTATTTTCGTTTCCTGTCATTGCTGCCATGGTACCAACTTATAAACGATGAGTTAATAATAATCATTGGATTCGTTTACTTGACGAAAAGTTTGCAAGCGCTATTAAAACCTGCTGATGAAAGACTATCTCAACTCAACTTATACCTCAGCTCTGTAGCAGCGTATGAAATGGTCCTCAGCGATGACTTTCTTTGGTTAGCAGTTTTACAGTTTGCGCACTAAGTTGTTGGTATTATGCGTAAGCGTTATTCAGGACAACGTTATTTATAACATATATCTCCACCCGAGGTTATACGTGTTACATTATATTACAAACCGACGTGAAATAGCTTCATTACAGCCGAGGGATTAATAGTTTACCGAGGCGTGAAGTAAATAGTTTTCCTGTTTAATTGTCAAACATTTATTTGTTATTGTTTCCAACAATCCGTACATTTGCTTTTGGTTTTACCGTCATTCTCAGGTATGTAACGAACAAATAAGATTGATAGTTTTTAATAATATATTTTGTTGGAGTTAAATTGACTACTTTTCTATAAATTTAATTAATACAAATTTCATTGAGGGGTTAAATGTGATAGTTCGAGGGAGGAAAAGTGACAGTTCGAGGGAGGCAAAGTGACAGTTCCTGGGAGGTAAAGTGACCAGTATGCAATAACCGAGTTTTTCTTTTTAACCTCTTAAGGGTTAGTAATTGACTGATTACAGACTCACTGTGAACAAATTAAATTACAAATGGGTAGCGTCAAATAGTAATTACTGCAGTAAAAATTATAGCGCTTCTCTGAGAGCGGTAGCAGCATACGCTTCGTATATGTTAACTCTTGTAGCGACTGATAAGGCTAAGTAAGTGTGCACATATGCTTAGTTCATTAATATAATTTATTTGTTGCTCAATAGTAAACATACACTAACCTAACTAAACTTAAGCCATGTAAAGTCACTTTTACAATCTACTAACTTGTAATAGTCTAATATTTATTACTCATTTGAAATATCAGTTTATCAAGTCAGCGTATTGCCCGTTGAGAGTTAATCTTAACACGTTAACTACTAGTTAAGAAATGTACAGGTTAGCGACGAAAGTTGTTGATTTTTTACAAGTTACAGACGACCGTGTCTTGTTCACAATGTAGTATCAAAATAATAAATAGTAAAATAAACGATAAGCGCCGTTGTCAGAGTAATGATTTCAAAGGTAGCAAGACTTTTGAAAATATAATGATTGTTATGAAAGAAAGGGAAAATTTTATTTCATAATGAGTTTTAGGTTTATTTACAAATGAAAAACAAATAAAATATTAAACATGACATGCCAGGTAACCGTTTCTACTGGCTCAAGGATGTGATAGGCTCGCCAGCCATCCTCATCCTATCCCCAGTAAAAACTGTTTTACCTGGCTTGTAACGTAAAGTACTATTACACGTCAATTGTCATTAATAGCATGTGTATGAGTGACCGTAATTTGACAATTGGTAATCCGTTATCGAAGTAATACTTGAATCCATTAGTATCATAAATTCGCATTTTAAATATATTTTGTGAATGAATAACAAATTAAATATATTACATTATACATAAGGTAACAGTTTTTACTGCCTCGAGGAGATTACACTCTTACCCATCGGGTCGCTAGTAAAAACCTATTTACCTTGCTTTCTAACCCCATCCATTGCTTTGCTGAGGATATCACTCTTCACTGTAGTTCATCTCAGTCTACTCATAGTGATAATCCACCTTCTATGTCAAATCAAGAAATTAAAGCTGAAATGGCAAATTCAATCAACAAAGACATTCAACGTATTCTCGAATGGGGAAGCAATAATCTAGTTAAATTTAATGCTAAAAAACTCAGTGTTGCCTTATGTCCGCCAAAAAAGATCGATCATTTCCTGTTGTAAGTATGAATGGCTCAGTTCTTAAGTTTTCAGACTCTATTACTCTGTTGGGTACGACTGTATCTTCAAATCTCTCATGGGTTGACCATTTTCTGTCAGCTACCAAAACAGCTGCTCGTAAAATAGGATTTTTGTACAGATCTAAGCAGTACTTTACCTCTCGACAACTCCTTATGCTGTATAAGGCCCAAATTCGGCCTCATCTGGAATATAATTCTCACCTCTGGGTTAGTGCTCCCCAATACGCTCTCGATATCGTTGATCGTATTCAAAAGAGAGCGATTAGGCTTATAAATGACCCGTCCTTAACTTCTCACATACAGTCCCTTGGGCATAGAAGGATGGTTTCAGTTCTTTCTTTGTATTATCGTTACTACAACGGCTATTGTGCTGCTGAATTACATTCTTTGATACCATCTCGGGCTATCTTTGCGAGAAACACTCGGTTCGCTCATTCACATTTTTCTACACGGCTTCTAAACTCTGGAATGATCTCCCTAGTTCCTGTTTTCCTCTCACTTATGATATGTGAAAACTTAAGGTAGCTGTTCATAGGCATCTATTGACAATTCATTATCCCTCTACCCACCCTCCTAAGTGTTCCTGAGTGCTTTAGAACGATAGGCCTAATTTAGCCTGTTCAGGTCCACAATCATAAAAAAAAAGTACTATTAAAACTACGTGCAGTGCATGCTTAAGAATTTCGTTGTAGAATCACTTCTTTAAGTTCCCTAACGCATTTACGAAAAACTCTCTGGACAATGGATGTATTTAAAATACTTACCAGTTCTGTAACAAACTATTTGCTCAAAGCAAAATGATGAGTTTAAAAAAAAGGAATAAATTTAAAAACGGCAACCTTGTAAGGACTTTAAAGAACGATGCACCTGTCAGTTTAGAGTCGGGTGGCCTTGAATTGCATATACGTATTTAACCGTCTTCATGTACATTAATTTAAGTAATATAAACTAATTTCGGTAATTTGATGTTTATACAAGACCGCAATAGGATGATTTAGCGTAACAATGTTATTAGTGGTGTGTGAAATAAAACAATAAGTTACAAATACTTCATAAATGTAACATAGATTGTTAAATTTAAATCATGCTTTAAAGTATTGTTAGTGACTCAAAATGAGTAATTCTGTTACTGGGAGTGCTTATTTATTAGAGCCGGATGTGTTGGAGGCAGAGTCATCGGCTGGTATCACTGTTCCAGATGGTGTAAAGCCAAAAAAGTTTTCCACAAGTTCTATAAGTGGTGGAGAAGTGACTAGGCCAAAAATGGTAACAGTTAAGCATCCTGAATCAAATAAACCTAAGCCAACTATTAAAAAGAATAAACCCATTCAAGCTGACTTGGATGTAACCAAGGAACTTCTTCGTTGCAAAGAAGAAGGTTTGAAACGTTTAGATTTAAGTAAATCAAATATAACACAGTTACCACCAACATTGAGAGATTTAAATCATTTATTAGAATTGTATTTATATGGGAATAAATTGGTTTCATTACCAGCAGAAATTGGTTGCTTAACAAATTTACAAACACTTGCATTGAGTGAAAATTCACTAACATGTTTACCGGATTCATTGGTTAATTTAAAATTATTAAGAGTACTCGATTTACGCCATAATAAACTGAATGACATACCGGATGTTGTTTATAAATTAACCTCTTTAACAACCTTGTTTTTAAGGTTTAATCGAATTAAGTATGTTGGAAATGAAATATGTAGCTTAACGGCTCTTACAATGCTCAGTTTACGTGAAAATAAAATTAAAGAATTACCAGAAGGAATAGGCAAATTAGTGAACTTAATTACATTTGATGTATCTCATAATCATCTGGAACATCTTCCTGAGGAAATTGGTCATTGCATTAATTTATCCACTCTTGACCTTCAACACAATGAACTTCTGGACATTCCTGATAGTATTGGTCAATTGCAACAATTAACAAGACTTGGATTACGATATAATAGGCTTTCTACTATTCCAGTTACACTTAGCAATTGTAAACACATGGATGAGTTCAATGTGGAAGGCAATGCGATATATCAGTTACCAGAAGGTTTACTCTCGAGTTTAAGTGAACTAACTAGTATTACTTTATCACGCAACAATTTTACGGCTTATCCATCAGGTGGTCCTTCTCAATTTATTAATGTGGATTCTATTAATTTAGAACATAATCAGATTGATAAAATTCCATATGGTATATTTTCACGTGCAAAACATTTAACAAAGTTAAATATGAAAGAAAACCAATTGACATCTCTACCACTTGATGTAGGTACATGGATAAACATGGTGGAACTCAATCTTGGGACAAATCAGCTTAGCAAACTACCTGATGATATACAATGTCTTCAAACTTTGGAGGTATTAGTTTTATCTAATAATTTATTAAGGCGGCTACCATCAACCGTTGGAAATTTACGAAAACTCAGAGTTTTAGATTTAGAAGAAAATCGTTTAGAACAACTACCTAATGAAATTGGTTTCTTAAGGGAACTCCAGCGTTTAATTGTTCAATCAAATCAGTTAACCTCTCTCCCAAGAGCTATAGGTCATCTTTCTAATTTAGTTTTTTTAGGTGTAGGTGAAAATAATTTAGCTTTTTTACCAGAAGAAATTGGTACACTTGAAAATTTAGAATCTTTATATATAAATGACAATCCTTCGCTTCATAATCTGCCCTTTGAATTAGCACTTTGTTCTAATTTGCAAATAATGAGTATCGAAAATTGTCCTCTAACTCAGATACCGGCAGAAATTGTAGCAGGAGGACCTTCACTTGTAATACAGTATTTAAAAATGCAAGGACCTTATCGTGCCATGTGATCTACAAAATAAAATATTTTTTTAAACCGGTGTAATTGTTGCATATGTGTATTAATTTGAAAAATAACTCAATGTTAATAGATAATAAATTAAAAATTACTTAGCCTAGACAGTGTTGTCTCTAAATTAGTACATTCATGAAACTATTGTTTGTTAACTATATTTTTATATTCATGAATCTCGAATAGGAAAAGTTCATGATTTTTTATTTTAAAAAAAATCACATTCAGAACTTTAATTTTACACAAACCTAGAACAATGATTGTGAATATTTCACTTCAATCTGTGTGCCCGATTTAATTATCACAATTGTCTTTCATTAGTTTATGGTAACAGGTAAAAAAAAATGTAATTCACTTATATTTCTTGCAGAGAAATTCTTATCTCAGGGGCATCCAAAACTAGAAAAAAAAAACAGAAATATTATAAAAATATAGGTTTCTTTATTGCTATGTAGTTTAAATCTTTGACAATATAACTGATGTACTGTGATCCATTAAAAATTCATCACATATTTCTATGGCAGAGTCGTAAACGAATGTGTTTTAGTGTTTCAAATAAAAGAAGAATGTAGGACGTTTGCAAAATATTTTTCTAAGTATAATCCATTTAACAATGAAAACTTATATGAATTGTGTATCCATATGCAACACAACGATGTATTATTAATTTTTTTGTAATTTAAGTTAAATATTTACAGTGTACTTCTTTTAGACGTTGAGCATGGCTCTATATATATATATATATATATATATATATATATATATATATATATATATAAGAATATGTGCACACAACGAAAAATTGATGACTCATTCACATGAAACGCTTTTTTGGACTAAACCAGGCTGATTTTTGCAAAACTACATGTGGGGCCGTCTACTTATCACTGAAACCTATTTGGTTTTGAAGCATTGCATATTTGCCAGGCCATGCTTGACGTGTTAAGAATAGCTCAGATATTTATGTTTATTATCTTTTTCTAGTTTGACTAAGGTCATACTGATTTTACATAAACTGTCTATAAGTCCTACACTCCTAATTTTAATATACTTCTGTGATACATTATCCCATTAGATAACTAAATGAATTAATAATTTTCTTGACCTCTACTGATAGGTGATAGCCATATGTTTCTTAAAATAAACATTTTCACTTCTTGGGGTCACAGTATTCAATCAAACAAAAAAATGGCAATGCACCCAAAGGTAAAATATGCTCTTGACTGCAAGGTATCTGTAATTTTTTAACACACTTTCCATTGCCATAACTTCTCTGAAAATTTTTAGCAAATCTTGTTATAATTTAGTACAAATTATTAATACTCTAGAAAAATGCTTTCATATAGAACATGTGGCTTTTTAAAAGTAGTCTTTTTCAAAATGTGAAATGTGATACACCATAATGATACACCATAACTTGGTCTTTCATATGGTGTATCATAAGAAAGCGCCTTAATTTTGGTTTTTGGGCTCACACAACTATTAATTTGTTTGATTTATTTGTGTTGAAAAAATGCAAACTTACTAATACATGGAATTTGATGTTTCCAAAGCTCCAAAGTTATTAGAACATGATTATTAGAATCCCATAATTAAATTTAACTTTAATTAAAAATTTATGTGGTCTTTATTGAAACTTGTTCTGCTGTTTTTGGAAAAAGTTAGTAACACCAATGGTTTGAAAATAGATAAATTAAGGTACATATACATAAATGTATTTAAATAATTGAATGCTACTTAAATACAGTAATAAAAAATTAAAGCTTTTTTTAATAGCTCACATTCTGCTAGCTTTAGAAAAAGTTAGCAAAACAAAGGTTAAAAAATTTAAACATATTTAAGTATACAATAGACAAAAAAAATTAAATACACCAATTAATAATTTAACACCTTTTTTTAGCAGTTGTGTCTTCTGCTGGCTTTAGAAAACGTTAGCAGAGCAATGGTTGGAAAGTCGATAAATAAGACATAAGGTTTTCTGATAATTAGATGCTCTAATAAAAATTTACAAACTACTAACTGGTAATAGTAATTAACATATCTAGAATAGTAACTTAACCACATTTGATCATTGTTTATGGCGCGAGCGAGTGCTGCAATATATGCGAAACATGTACAGCTTGTTACCACTTGAGATGCAGTCATTAGTTTTATAAAAACAGATAATAAATGTGTATATTAATTTATAATTTCCGAAAATATTTTATCACCATCTAGTTCTAGAGGTTGCTTTCAACACTGTATTCAATTTTAATATTAATAAATAAACTGGTCATTTGAAATGAGAAATGGGTAATGTCTAATTATTTGTTTATGCACCCAGCACATGTGTGTTATGCATGTTCAATAGAGTTTAACATGTGACCAAATGATAAAAAATTTACTGGTCAACTGTCGTTAATAGCATGTGTATGTGTGACCATAATATGACAGTAACCCATTGTTACAGTAACACTTGAAGTCATGGCTGATGAGATATTTAGAAATGCCATTATAAATAATTTTATACCATAAATTCACATTTTTAATGTAATTTATTGTATTACATTATACACAAGGTAACAGTTTTTACTGGGTCGAGATTACAGGCTCACGTAACGGTTCGCCAATAAACTTCTCCTCTCGCCTGTAAAACCAATTTACCGTGCTAATAATATAAAATACTATAACAGTCTTCTTTTGTAAAGTTGCACAGTAGAGTAAATATTTAAACTACAAATCCTTTTATTGCTATTATGTACTTTTGTAACTTTTTGCATTTTGTAAAATGTAAATGTTATGCTTATGAGTAACACATTTTTTCTGTCTTTTATTCAATGAATGTATAAGGGAAGTCTATTGTTCCCTTTTGGATTGTTATAGTCATAACATTCAAAGAAGCATCTAATTATGTAAATAACTTCATATCTAGTTAATGATTATTTTCGATTTGAAGTCTATTAAGGTAGCATTTTCTATAGCTAGTAGAGCATATGTCTTTTTTTGAAAAAAAAGTGCAATTAATTTTGAATTAGCGGGTATAATTAGCATATAATTATCTGAATAATTTTATGATTATATCATTTTTTGTTTACGTTTAGAAATCATGTTTTTGTTTTAATTATAGATTAGGTACTGATACTTTAGGCACTGCGTGACCAACTCAAAGCATGTCTTAGTTATTAATTTTTTTTATGCTGTAAAAAGGAGTTTCTTCCTATATTATTATTTTTGAACCAATGTTTTAACTTTCTAAAACTAGCAGATGTGCCTTTTTTAACCAAAGCAGCATTGAATTTTTAATTAATGGATTTAATTTTATGAATTCTTTTATGTCGATCCTATAATTACTTATAACTTTTTGAAACACTGTTTTGCTGTTTCTTAAGCTGGCTTAAAATGACTTTCTTAAACACGAAAAGATAACATTAAGTTTTTGATTAGTGCAATTCATTAATATTTAAACATATGATTACTTTTGTCTATTTATAATTACTTAACAATGTTTGAACTATTTAACTTGCGAGTTTAAAAAAAGGGCATTTAATTTTTATTTAACATTTAATTATAGGATGATCGTACTTATGTTCTACTGACATTGCTCCTCCAAATCTAGGGGCAATGGAGTTATATAAAGTCAAAATTGAATTAACTAAAAACATGTTATTATGGATGCATAATAGATTCTGGTTGTTTGCACAATTCAAGTTTATAACTTAATTCATTTTTGGTTGTAAAATATAGAGTGTGTTATGCTTTTAGCTTATTAGCCATATTGACAGAATTGGGAAAAGTATTGAGTTGAACATTCATGTCGATATTATATATCCTGATACAATCCATCACATGAAAATATTTTCAAAATTGCAACACTACCTTACATTCGCCATTTCTAAGAACATAACGTAGATAATTTTTAAGGAAAATTGTTTTCCATAGTAAAATGAATGTCTATTTAGTTAATTATTTTTTAAAGTCAATGGAACTTTTATTTCTAGTCACATGTATGCCTCAAAACCAATCATGTCATTATTCTGAGAGTGAATGTATTTAACCTATTACTCCGATTTTAATGTTAATTTTTAATCAAAACATGGTCAAATGTGAATTAATAAGACATTCACAATATTTATTGAAAGTGATTTAATTCTACCAAATACTGGAAGCCTGTTTTAATGAACACCATGCAAAAATGAAATACTTATTTTATAAAGTTATTAATTCGTTTATATTATACATCAAAGTTTTCTAAACTTCTGTATTATGCAGTATGATACATACTTGCACCTTCAGTCAATATCGGAATATCTTTTGTAGTGAGAGAACATTCACTTTGTTTGGTTTGCAATATATGGTCTGAATTTTGATCCCCAGGTATCAATTTTTTATAAGCCTATATCACTTTCTTTGTCTTATTTGTCGGCGGTAGGCTGCAACCAGTCCATAAATATTATTCACTCTCCCACATTTTATTATGAAAATATTTGGTTGATTTGCAAATTTTCTACATTTGGACTGCCTGTATCAGTTGTGAAGCCACACTGTCATTTTGTAAGCATTTCTCTTTTCTTTATTCCATTTTTTTTGTTGGAATGGACCTTCCAACCTACTTTGTCTTAATAGTTCTTGTGCACAAATATTTTTAGATGATAAATTTAAAATAATTGTAAAAATAAAGCTTATATCCAAATCTTACTAGCTTTCCCTTTATATATTGTTTTGTGTGATGTTATAATGTGGAATCATAATTTCATCTAGAGAAATGTGTTCTTCCAGTCTTTCATGTTGTCAAAAGCATTTATTC
The DNA here is from genome assembly GCA_036346205.1 of Vesta saturnalis. Taxonomy (NCBI): domain Eukaryota; kingdom Metazoa; phylum Arthropoda; class Insecta; order Coleoptera; family Lampyridae; genus Vesta; species Vesta saturnalis. The sequence continues at coordinate 70,504 of JARFJB010002343.1, read as the reverse complement.
AAAGTTTTAATTACTATTCTAATTTTGAATAACTCGATGCTAACGTCTTTATTAGAATTACCGTTAACATAAGTGCTCGGAGGGAGTCTCACAGAATTTTAAAGTATTTTTATTGTATCATCTCCGTTATTTCAAAATGTTCTTGTATTGGAATATTTGGCATACTCAGAAAATGCCGCAGAACCAAACATGCAAATATTCATATTTGTTACTCATTTGTAAATGTCAATTTATCAAGTCAGCTTATTGCTGTTGAAAGTCAATTTTAACAAGTTACCTACTAGTTAAGAAATTGACAGGTTAGAGAAGAAAGTTGTTGATTTTTGCAAGTTAGAGACAGCCGTACCTTGTTCACATTGTATTATCAAAATAATAAATAGTAAAATAAACAATAAGCGCCGTTGTCAGAGTAATGATTTCAAAGGTGACGAGACATTTTTGAAAATATGATTTTTATGAAAGAAAGGGAAAATTTTATTTTATTAATAGTTTTCGGTTTATTTACAAATGAAAAACAAATAAAATATTATACATGACACGCCAGGTAACCGTTTTTACTGGCTCAAGGATATGATAGGCTCGCCAGCTATCCCCATTCTATCGCCAGTGAAAACTGTTTTACCTGACTTGTAAAATACTATTATCATCTTGTAATTGGTTGATATCAAAATCAAACCATCATATTTGACAAGTTAGTTTTTATTCATTTTGTTTTAAACTTTGATTCATTATATTCACGTCATGTGATAGATTGTGTCAAGATGTATCTCCAGACTCCCTCACTTTCTTAATTCTCCAGATCAGTATAATTACTCATTATCACAAGACACCCTATACCTGGGTATAGACAGTGAATATCTTGTACTTTTAAATATTTTCTATGATGAAGAATCATTTTTATAAATCAACCCAGCAAATGAAGCATATAAAGTGATGCTCAAGTCAAATTTTTGATAAAAGGAACAGTGATAAAGTCATCAAAATTCCAAAATTGAGAGGATTCAATTGTGTGTAATCGTTTCCTAATAATAAAGGATTGTACACAGGTTGTACATTTCTACAGCTGATTTTTTTTACATATGTAGGTATTAATATCTAGGTTACGAAAATACGCACAATGAATTATACTACTGTCATAGATGTTTTAAGTAATAATATAAAAAATGCCAAATGCAAAAATGCCTCTTGTGAGAATCATTAATGTTATGTACATATCGCTACCGTGTTCGCTGTGTTATATGCGTATAAGATTTTTCAAACGTTTTTTAAAAAATTATTACTAGAAATATGTTAAGGGTAGGTAAGTTACATGTGTTGCTTTACAATTGTAATTACTACCATTTTCAATTTTGTTATTAATTATACCTATTAGATGTAATTCAATAGTGTTGAATGTTGTAATGGAATTAGTAGTAATACAAACAAGGCCTGACAATGAGTTACAATAAATTGTATTCATGTAGTCTTTAAAAAATGATTTGTCTTTTCGTCACTGCTTGGCTAAAATAGTCATATTCTGATCTCTTTATTGTGCCATTCGTCATTGTTAGTTCTTGTATGCATCCAAAACTTATTTTGAAATCTAGTCTAATATACAGTGTATTCAGATAAGAGATGTGGTTTACAAGAAATGTTCTACAATTTCTTAAACAAATGGATGTGGAAATGAAAGTACAAGAAGTTACAAATACACCAACAAACAAAAAGTGATCATTTTAGAACATATTTATGATCATGGTACTTTAAATTTTAAAACCATTAGATTATTTCTTTTTAAATATTGAAAATTTGAGATCATTATTGATATTTTGAGACTATCGAGTATTAATAAAATAGCACAATAAATTTAATTGTACTGTATTATTTTCTATTGTAAACCACATCGATCTGCATTTACTCATTTATTATTGATATGTTTAAATAATACTAAACAGTTTGTTCCCTCAAAGTGTTCAAATAGTGATATTAGTGAAAATGTTTTGCTTAACTTTCTATTTTTTATACTGCTTGTGTAACAGATTTTCCATTACATTGTTATAGACTTCAATTACTAGAAAGATTAGTAATGTTATCAAAGTGAATTTGTAACACAGTTGTGAGCTGAACATTTATAGACTTGATATTGTAACTGAATGATATTTGCAATTGCAGTATGAATGTGTTGATTTACAACTGCTCTACAAATATAACAAAAATGATTGTCTTTCAGAAGTATATTGTCTTTATTTTGATTATGTACCTAATTATAAAATATTGAAATAAAATATGTGCTTTAGAAATAGAATAGGATGTGCATTAAAAAATGTTTTCTATTTTTTGTAGAAAAACATGGAAAGTATTTGTATAGAAAAAAACGTTCACAAATACTTTTCATAAAATATTTTTATTAAAACTTGGAAAGTTACTACATGTTTAATAATTAAGATATAAAAATTTCATCAATGTCAATTTTTTCGAAATCACTGTGTAATTTTACTTTAAAGTTGGCATGTGAATATAATTATCAAATCTCGTTCCTGTTAGCTAGCTGCGCTACAAATGCCAATAAAGTATGCACACATATAACTGTAATCATACCTACTACCTTTTTTTCATTCCAATTCTTAAACTAATGGAAATTCATATACATTATTCAGTAATGGACAAGGTTCAGTTTTTTACTTTCCTATGTGTGAAGCTGTAATTTGCTTTCATGAAAAAAATGGATGCAAGTTATTCATGGTGTTATACGTTTTCAGAATTTTTAACACTGAACCAAAGTTTATAAAGATTCAAGGTAATTATAGTATGCAGTAATATTTATAAGTACAGATGTTAAATTTTTCACAAAACATTTCTCTTAACAATCGAGAAGCCTGTATTAAAAAACCTGTTGGTTTTTCACAAGTTTACATGATCAATGTGACATTGACAATATCAAGTAAGTATAGAATACTTTATATTAAAATATTTTAAATAAACACGTTTAACATCTGCAGTAAAATAACCTATATACTTGTTAAATTGAACACATAATTTTTTAGATTAAAATGAAATAATGAATTTAAATCAAACATGGGTGAGAGTGCGTGCGTGTTTGAGTGTAATATGGTGTATTGTATTAACGCATTCGTGATTGCCTACATAACATAAAACAATTGAAAACCAGAAATTCTGTGAAAAAGTCTGGTATTTCTGTAGTTGTGGATGTCAAACGATATGATGATTCATGCCTTTTTGTAGAGGTGTAACTAAGCATGTACTACATGGCAGTAGACTATTTTTAATAAATGTTTGTGAATTTATTTAATTGTGTGTAGCATCACTATTTTATGTCAAACATGAATGTAGAGCTTGATTTGTTGTCCCGGATATTTTTGATTTTTCCAATTACATCTTGTATTGTGATTAGTTGAGGATAATACGCTAACTGAGAGTAGTTCGGATTAGTACCCAAAACGATATATTTTGTTATTGATCATATTATTTCCTCCCAAATTTTATCATACTATGCTCTTTTTATTATTTTATCTCTATAAATTTGAGTACAATGTAATGAATTTTAAATACAATTTTTACACTCCATTTAGGTGTTAATTAGGACGAAGTAATATGTGGTAGTAGTATAAATTGAAAGTTGCAAAATTAGGGGCAGGTATGTCCAATATTTTTATTTATACACAGTTTCGTTGGAAAACGGTCAAATGTGTTTTCTCGATCGTCAATAAAATTTTAAGACTATGGCATTGGTCAAGATTCGGGACCCGCGATGCCCAACATCTTTATTTAACAGCGTTTCTCCAACGGACCGGAATGTTTTTACGTGTCTGCCACCATGTGTAGTGGTGATGTCCAAAATTTGCCTTTATATACCAATTTCGTTGGAAAAATGGTCAAATAGGCAGAACATTTGAATAGTTTTACGTATCACTGATGTCCAAAGTACTATTTAAATTATTATAAATGTTCAATAGTGTCCACTTTATTGGCAAACACGGTATATTTTGTGATGTTAGTCATCAATTAGTGCCAGTGACGTCAAAACGCTGTATTGTTGGTAAAATGTTTAATAGTATCCACTTTATGAATAACAACGATATAATTTATGCAAGTGGGCGTTGGTTAAGATTGGTTATTTTATTCTTCTTTTATAGTTCTAAAAGAGTATTTTATATCACGGGATTCTTAGAATGTCATAAAGCAGATAGGCAACTAGGTCAAGGAATATCAATAACTTTATGTCTAAGGATTAAACAGGATTATTATTAATTACGGAACATTCTGTACTGGTGTTAATTAGAATGTTTACAGGATGAAATAATATTTTTAATTTTGTTATACTACTATTGAGTTGTGCATTTAATCAATACCTTGGTCGCTTACTAGGTTTAATACAAAGTAACTGCTGGTGCTGGTGGTTTTGTTAAACCATTATAAAATTGATATTTTATTACCAAAAGAATTTACGTTCATAATGTAAATTAATAAGTCTTTCCTTAATGGAAATAAAATTAATTGTAATAGCAGTGGTAGGTATCTAACCTTTCAGGAAAACATAAGGATTACTTTAAATAAGTATTCTATATATACTTCTGGAACGGTGGTTAAAATAAAACTGGATGTAATCCAGTTAATTACGCTAAGTCAATATATACGTCATAGTAACTTTTGGGACGGAATGTTATATTTGGAATTCGAGATAGAAAATAATTATCGGAATACTGACGGTAGACTAATGCGACGTTGAGGGAAGAATGCGATGTTGGGCAACTGCGGTGTTTGCTGCCTCCACCTAGCGTGTTTGAATATGTATACGGTGTCAAGCTTACGTGCAGGTGAGGTCCTATCTAAACGGTAGCAGGCCTGAGGCTAGTCAAGAACCTTCAGGTGCTTCAAGAGAGGAGCCTAGAGGTCGCAAATGCCCCGCGGCAAATCCAAGGTTGATCAGGGAGACAGGAAATGCCTTGAGAATAACTCCACTTCCCGAATTTTGTTGGTATGCTCATGATTATGTTAGTTTTTAATGCTTATGTTGATCTGCTCATTTATTCCAAACTGCGCAGTATTCTTATACCTTTCCTGGTGGTGTTTCTGTTGTTGGTGTAGCGTTGTGTTTGTGGTGTTTTACTGATTGTAATCATGAGTTTTAATTATTTTGGTGTGTAACAAAAAGAGATCAGATTTTAACTAAACTCTAATGTGGAGGTTAGTGTCTAATAGTAGTTCATAGGTAGTGTCATCTGCGTGTGGATATGTGCGGTTATTGCATACTTGTTATCCGGGTTTAGTGTTGGTCATCTTCATAGAGACGTGGGGAATCGGAGTGCATAAGGGGTTTCTACCTCCTCTGAGAAGCTGCCAAGGAGTTGATTTAAGATGGAAAGAGAAAGTTGAAACCTGTGTTTAGGTGTGTATGAGTACTGAGGTTGTGAGTTGTAAGGTCTGGTAAGGATTTCTCTAATAGACAGAGAATGCGTCGGTGTGCAAAGTTTTTTTTTTTAATGTTTGTGTTCTGTGATGGACCGAATCTTCGTATGTTGTACAGTAAGGTTGATAGGGCGTGGGTAGTTAGTCAGATGTTTGACAAGATTGGAAGCAGATTTCTCAACCATCAGGAAGTAGGAAAGTGTAATGCATTTGTAGGATTTGTTGGTTTAGGTCATCATGTCCTGGGGCTGAATTACGTCCTATTTTAAAATATAAAGCGACTTGATCTGGCATGATAGGAGCAAAAAGGATTACTATTTTCTAATTGGACTTCAAGAAGGTTCAATATCCCACATTCACTTTTTGATTAATTAATGTAAGGTGGTTCATAATGAGGTAAAGTTTTTCAAAAATGTATAGTACTTTTGATATTGGTATTTATTACATAAACGTACATATTTACAGTCCCAGTATGGGCCACAATTGCCCGTACACTATTCTATGGTATATAGTGGGATGGCATATGGTACATATTGCGATTGCATAACAATACATACAAAATATGACCAAACACTTAAAGTATATTGTAGTTGGATACATCTAATGAACATTTAAATCGACCCTTGACGTAGTACCAGACACATATGACAATGGCAGTTTTAAAGCGACGCCCTCCAGCCCTATAGAATCTTCATGTTTAGTTTCTGGAAATACAAATTTGTCCTGTGGTAGGTGTTTAAAAAAAACAGTACACTCCTGCTCTTCCATTTTGTTCTACTTGTCCAATATAGCATTTTACGTATTTTTTGCAAACATTTCTCACAACAATAAAGTCACCAACCGCAATAGCTATATCCTCTGCATTTGACAAATCACTCTCCAGGTCATTATAATCATTAGTTATTTTCTCATCAACATCACTGCTTGAACTTGAATTTTCGACATTTTTCCTTGTACTGTTCTTTCTTAGATTTTCTTTGCCTTCATCTGTTCTTTTAATTGTTTCTCGTTATGCTTCTTTTTCAGTTTATCTTTTATGGGTGTGCTTGTTAACATTATAGACTGTGCTTTTTTTCTTCCTTTTCTGGAGTTCTTGCGACTTGCTGTTTTTAAATGCAGTCTTACATCGTGGGGTGTGACAATTTTAACATTCAAATTTGATGTTGATGGTTGTGGAGATGGAGCGCGAGGCGCTTCAAATCTGAGCTCTATTTCTGGCTCCCCCCGTCTTGAAGGTTCTATAGTTGCTCATCGTTAGGTTCGTTGTTACTAATCATTGCATTGTTGTGCCGAAGTTGATCTACTGTAATATTATTTTCAGACCTGTCTGTGACATATGAAGTCATATAATCAAATAAAAAAAAAATTAGAGATTTATAGGTGAAATGCCAGTTTTTTCAAATCCATGTTTTATGTTATCTGGGTGTAAATCGTGCGGCAAAGCATGCCAACTTGACCAGATATACCGTAGGTAGTCATGGGAGCTCCTGCATTGTCCATCGTCCAGTCAACTACAGCCTTGTTGTAATATGCTTTGAATGGTCCTAAGCAGCTTACATCAAAAGGCTGCAATTTGTGGCTTCAGTGCGGTGGTAAAGTCAGCAGAACGACACCATTTGTTTTACATACTCAAAACTCTGATGTCGTAGTGACTCTCGTGCCGACGTAACCTGGTGGTGCTTCTTTTAACATGAAATTTTTGAAATTATTTTTTGGGAAAACGAAAGATGTTGGTATGTAACTACAATTGGCGCAAACTAAAGCACATACTGTGACTAGTGTTCCTCGTTCTGCACTTGTCACTCTCTCAACTTGATTTTGTTTAACTGACGCTAACACTTTTGGAGGCTTATGGACATTAGTTACACCAGTTTCGTCACAATTATATATTTGGTGTTTCTTAAATTTATATTTTGACATTACTGAACCCAAATAGTCAAAGAATAACTGCACAGTATGCTTGTTAAAACTTGTAGCCCTAGTGAGGCTTGTCACTTCTGCTTCGCGCAGGGAAAGTATAAGATTTCATTTTCTGAAATTGCGAACTCACTATATTCCTGTCTTATTATCATTGCGGCATAGATTTTTCATTAGTTAAGGTCTACCTATAGTTAGTCCATAGAACATTTCAGCATCTTCGATTAAATATTTTGTGAGCAATTCCTCCTCAACTTTAGTTAATATTCAAATCCATGCTTTCTGTTAAAGTCAAAATCGTCTCTTACACTTTCATTTACATTTTTGTACTTTTGGAGTTTTCTATGTAATGACGATTTGCTTAATTTGTGTTTTGTGGCAGCGTCCTTAACAGTCATCTTACTTTTTAGAATATCTCTCACAGCAGAACTCACGTGTTCTTCACAAACAGTGTTGTTTCTAGGAAAAATTTTATAGTAACAAAATTGACGCAAAAACGTAATAGAATGCTAAAAAAGGTAATAGATTGTTCTTTTTCTTTGTCACAGATTTTTAACTACACATCCCCCCTACACCCTAAATAAAAGTGGATAAATTCTGAGGGGCATAATAACTAAAAATTTACAAAAAAACATATTCAAAATACTTTTAAAGTATGAACAAAACACAAACTAAACATAAGATGCTATGTTTCAATATCACTAAAGTCTGTACGACATAAGAGTGCAGATATCTACTTAACCGAACATCGAATGTAATCTGGCAACAAAATAATTAGAACCATACAATATCTAAATGGTAACTTCAGTGGCAGCTCGTTAGGTGAAATGTTGCTTCACTAGAGATTTACGACTTTTATACCATTTTTCTGTATAACTTGAGTTCGACCTCAACCAAAATATTTGTAATGATTGTGTCTGTGTGTTTGTATAAATTCTGCATCACCTATTTCTAAAGTCACGAGCCGCCACTGGTTTGTTTGGCATTTTGTCATGGCCTTTTCCTATTCTGACCCCGTGACCAAGAAAAGGTAATAGATTGCTATCAAAACGTAATAAAGTAATAGATTTGGTTAAAAAGTAATAGATCTATTACGAAAGTAATAGCAGGAACAACACAGCTCACAAAGAAGCGACACGAGCTTCAATTTGGTGGTAACAGTTTAGTGCGCATGTTTGCCAGAACCGTCAACATTTTATACTTTATTTGGTTCATGCGTTGTTTATATTTTGCTTTATATATTCTAGTAGCCCCGGCGTCTTTTTAAATTATAGTTAAACGTTTAAATTTTGTTAGTTATTAGTGTTTGTTATAGTTTAGTTTAGTTTTAGAACCTTTTACATAACCTCTCTTTAGTGACTTGAGTAATCTGTGTGTTGTTTTGAAAAAAACATGAATAAGAAATTATCACATTGTGCAGTTGTCAATTGTACAACTAAATATGATGGGAGAATTAGTTTTTATAGATTCCCTAAGGATAGTATGAATAGGTAATGGAGATAAATGAATTAATTACCAATGCTTTACTACTCCTTGTGTTATTGTAGATGCATCGAATGGTTAACACTATGCGGGAGATTGGAACTAATTGGAAAAGATATCGATTTCTATTATAATTTAAGAGTTTGTGGTAAACATTTTACAGATACAATGTTTACAAACATTGAAAAAAACTGATTACTTCCCCTTGCGAAACCAACACTTCTACTACCTGAAATGTAAGTGTAGATTGTTGCAATGCACAATTTGTACATATTGCACTGAATACTGTTATTTTAGTCTTTCTCAACCTACAATGGATGAGCATAATAATAAGGATTCTGATTCTGATGCACAGTTACTGCCAACTATTGATAAAAGTACAAGGTAGTTTTGTTATAGAAGTGTGTCAGTAAATAAAAACTAATTTCTTTGCAGTTTTATTCTTGAAGAACCGCCATCGGTTTCAACCCAAACTCCACAGGCATGTAGTGCACATACCCCCCGGAAGAGGAAGCTGCGTAGAAACAAAAAAAAAAAAACTAACATTTTACATGAAAGTATCATGTCTGAAAGTGATGTTACAGTGGAACAATTTAAAATGTTGTGTGAAAAGTTTCTGCCAGAGACTTCAATTGATTTAGTTAATGCACAAATTGATCTTAAGAACAACACCCAGTAGAAGGTACACGGATCAATTTAAACAATTCGCTTTAAAATTGTATTTTACAAGTCCAAAGGCATATAGGTTCTTAAAAAAAAACCATTATTTTGCCCAATATTTGCAGCCTGCAGCGAATTACGCAAAATATTAATTTTAATGTTGGTTTGAACGATTTTGTGTTTGCTGCACTGAAATTAGCATTAAATTCCATGAACAAAAAGACAAACAGTTTACAATCTGTATAGACGAAATGTCCTTAAAATGTTCATTATTTTACAATTTGAAAAATGATGAAATTATTGGTTTTCACAATGAAGGCAATGGAAATAAATATTTACCTGCAAAATCTGCACTCGTTGTTATGATGCAAGGTATTTTCAATAAATTTAAGCAGCCTGTCTGTTGTTTATTTAGTAACACAATGTGCAAAGGAGCAAATCTGCAATCTATAATCATTAGTTGCATAACAAAGTTGCAGTTAGAGGCAGGTGTCAATATTACGCCATTTTACAGACCAGGGTGTTAATTTTAGGCAATTGGCTATAAGTTTAGGTGTATCTGAAAAAAAACCGTATTTCATGGTAAATGAAAAGAAAAATTATTATTTATTTGATGTACCACATCTAATTAAATCTGTAAGAAATAATTTGTTGCGATACAATATATTTTATCATGATAAAGTGGCATCATGGAATCACATTAGAATTTATAATGAGATAAAATCATGATTAATTGACAACTTTGAATATCAATCCCAATAATTTTATGTTAAATGTACACAGTTAAATGAATCTGTAGCAGTTGCACTCTCCACATATGTGTCTTTTAAGGCTTTACCAGCTGCAGGTACAGCTGAATTTATTCACAAATTTGACAAGCTGTTTGATTTATTTAATTCTTCAAGATACAGAAATGTTAAAAAGTATAATCTACCATTTACTGGATCCAAGTATCAAGAGGAATTTTTATCCGAAATAATAGATTTCATAAAATCTATTAGAGTTTGTGACAATTTTGGGAATGATGTTACAAAACAAATTAAATGTTTTAAGGGATGGCTGATGACAATTAATTAGAAGGGCACTCAAGGGCGTAGCCAGGATTTATACCGGGGGGGGGGGGGGCAAACCATGGTCCATGGTCGTCCAAAATGTAAAATTTTAGGATAAAAAGAAAAGGCAAATGAAAACAAAACTTTGAGATTTTAATTATACTTAAATTAAACTAATAACATTCTTCTTGGGTTTAAACTAAATTTATCCAAAACTTTCTTCACTATGCAGTCCTGATTTTCCTTCAAAAATTTTCGATGCACACTCATCAAACACAACCCAGTGAGTCTGTCATCACTCATTGTACTCCTGAGCCAGGTTTTTACCCTTCGCAGGGTACTGAACGATCTTTCCACGGTAGCAGTAGTGGATGGGAAAGCACTTAATATTAGCAGTGCGTGCCTTGTTGCAGGGAAAAAAACATTAGATTCCTCCAAAAGTGCAGCCACTTCAATGTCTTTTAATTTGTTTTCTGCTAAATTCTTTTTCTTCCACATATTGTACCACAAATCTAATTCTGCAGAGACATCAGCCAACTTATAAAATTCCATGAAAGATTCTGCATTATTTTTTAAATCTTTTGAAGCCATTTTGAGCATGCTTGAAGGATGAAGATAAGTTAAAGCAAAAGCAAGTGTATTTTCGTTGAAGAATCTAGCATCCAAAGACGAAGTTAAAGAATCAAGATGGGGATGATTATTGACCGCTTCCAGTATTCAACTGCAGACTCAGATGGTGGATTACTTCTGTGTACTTGCTTTTGAGTGACTTGTGGTACTGACAACTCAACCCCTACTTTCTCTGCGATATCAAGTGATTTTTTAAATAATTCATAAGAAACATTTTCGACATCTTGTCGATCTTCTTTGATTACATCTAGAATATCATCAATATGTTTCTTCGCCATAACCAAACCCATACTTTTACCTTGTAAAACGTTTACAACGGGTTCCAAAATTGCAGAGTATCTTGCAATTATGTTTAAGCCTAAGATGAATATTGGTTTAGTAACTGCACAGTGCAATTGGTAGGCAGATTTTCTTGTTGCATAGTTTGCTTCGACAGATAGATGTTCTAGTGCTTTAACAATGTCAGTGAAGCTTTCTGAACATTTTTTTATGCTCTTATATTTTTCCGACCATCTGGTCTCACAGAGCCTTGAAAGATTTGGAACCGATTTCCTACGGGCTGGCGATTCACGAAAGAAGGTTATTGTGTCTTTAACCGTTGCAACTGTTTTTCTTATTTCTGGTAGCTTGGTAGTATCATTGACCACAAGATTTAGTCTGTGGCTGGAGCAATGGAAAAATAAAGATTTAGCGTACTTTTTTTTAAGAATGGCCTGTACACCACCTTCTTTGCCGGCCATCGTAGAACACCCGTCAAATCCGAATCCCACACAATTATCGGCGGAAAAATTATTATCTTCTAAAAAACTTTGAATTGCGCTAGCGATTGTAGAAGCATCTTGACATTTTAACTCAATGTAGCCTACAAATTCCTCCCTGATTATTTTTTGGCTTTCATCATAGATCCTTAATCCAATAGAAAGCTGCTCTTTTCCAGCGATATCTGCTGTTTCATCAGCCATTACAGCATAAGCTTTTGCCCGTTTACAGTCTTTGATTATTTTTTCTTTGATAACTTCACCGCATAATTGTATGATCTCATTTTGAATTGTTGGTGAGGTATAGACTGCGTTTTTTTGACATTTATCCAAGTGGCTCTTTAGCTTCTCATCACCAGTCAATCCTCAAATTTAAAAGGTCAAAGAAAACTCCCACATTTCCTTGTTTTCCTCTAAGCGGCAAATCATGAATTCCACAAAATTTTATGCATGAAATAATTGCTGACAATATTTGTTTATTTTCTTCAATCATCTTATGGTGCCCTATTTACAACTGGACATCAACAGGAGCATTTTCAAGAAATGCTTTTGCAGCAGCTGTTGAAGATTTGTGGTAATGGCTGCCAACGTGCTTTCTACAATCTTCATGTATATCCTTAAACTTCATGTAAGGCCTTACCATAAATGACCCCAAAACTCCTTTAACTGTAGCAATTCTTGGCGGAAATAAAACACAATACAAACATAGAGCACCTTTCAAACGACTTGAGTACACCAGCCATGGAGTATATTGATCTAACCAGCGATGGTTAAATTTTCTTTTCAAGTGAATGGCATCAGAAGCAAAATCGTAATTGGATGATGGAACCCAAGGGTTTGTCAACAATTCCTTCTTTTTTTCAGAAGGCAAGTTATTGGCACAACTAACACAACGACCAATGTCATTTTCATGGTAGCCATCGCGTTCTTCAGTTTGTTTAGAGGTCCCAGTTCCAGAGACAGCTTCATGTAGATTTGAAGAACTACTTGAGCCTCCTTCAAAAATAGATTCCGATTTTGATGTTCCGACCATTTTATTTTCATCTTCATCACAATCATTGCTTGCACTTCCACTACTGTCATCATGAACTTTTTTCCGTTTTAGAGATTTTTGACCTAAAAATAATAACCTAATATCATTCTTGTTCTTAGTCCCTAGTATAAAAATTAGTATAAAACAAAACTACCATGTAATGATAGCTTATAATGTGGATATACTATATCCGATGTTAATATTTTTTCTCTAGATTAAAAACACAAAATGAAATTAATAGCACGTATAAAGTGCTGTTTGATCTTTAATATGTGAAAATTTCAAGTTTTTATATTTAGTCCCATTTGAGATATCAGCTGTCAAAGGCGGTGCATTATTGTAATTTTTGTTATAATTAGAAGCTAAAAAGTCGGCATCATAATAATGAAAAATATATAAAATTATATTAATAATGCACAGAATCTTTTGCCAAAGCTAATAAAAATTGTTTCACAAAGATACAAGCAAAGGGTAAAGAGCAATTGGCAATTTTGTAAAGGGCTGCAATTGAATTTTTTTCCAAACGTTGCGATACAAATAATTTTGAACAAAAATTAACATCGGATATAACATATCTACATTATAAGCTATCATTACATGGTAGTTTTGTTTTATTTGGTGCTGGTCGAGCAACCAATTTTCAAATTTTGGACCATTTCTAATGGAATGACTCTAAAGTTTTAATTAAAAATTTAATTTTCTACTGAAATTATTTAACTTACCTTTTTGTAACCAATTTCTTATATCCATATTGTCTTTTCTGTGATTTCTGTCTCTTTATTCTGTGGTAAAACTATTGTTACGGATTTTCCCTCTTGTTTCTCAGGCAATAATTAACACTGATAACTATTCACACCAACTTTATTTAAAATCAATAAAGTTAACAAAACAACACAAATATTCACTTTCTCAACACTTTTTAACTATTCCGCTTTTAAATCTCGTGCCTCGCTTTCTATTTGGCGTATGCAACTTCGTATCCTGCACTATGTACTGTACTGTACTGTCTGTCTTCGCGTCGGATAGGCAATTTTATATACCCTTTTTGAGCCTAGAAATTGCCAGAACATTCGCATCGCCGGTTCCCGTATATTCCTCACTTGTATCTCGATTTTTCTCGAAGAAAACCAGTGTCGTTTCGTTACACTATTAAATAGGACACTGTCGCTAGACAAGAGCACTTACACACCAACTCAATAGTTGTTGCAAAAAATATTGTCCTATGTTAGGATTTGGAGCAAGTTGTGTTTTAACCACTTGATAGTTTTGCACGAACTGCATTCGGGCGTGACATTTTTCCGTACACTGACGATCCTGAGTCTCGTTCAGGCAACTTTTGTTTTAACTTGTTGGTGCAGGTCTTACGTACGTTATAAGAGTATTTATTTCGGATTCTGATGTAGGATTGTGTATTGAATGTTTCAAAATATTTTACACTAAAACTACTTATTGAGTAAATTTATTTTAATTAATTAATAGGATTAAAAAATGTAGTTAAATGAAAACAAAGAAAAAGTGACAATTTTTTTACCATTTTTCTCAAAAATGTCCAACTGTTAAGTGGTTGAATCGAACACTAAAAATTGACGTATCCTGATGTATCACTCGTTTTTATCCAATTCTGGTGTGGGACAATTCTGGTGTGCACCAATGCATTAAATGCATAGATTGAAAACGCTATTAATATATATTTAGCACTATGTCAGTTTTTCAAACAGCTTTGTTTTTTGCTGATGAAATATATTTTAGTGACAAAGGACACGCGAATAATTTTATTTATTAGAGCTTATTAATTAATTTTAAAATGTTCATAAAAGCAACCAAATCACCACAACAACAAACAAAATATATAAAACAGATAACAAAAAAAATATGCAGAACAGAAAAATATGTATATTTTAGATTTAATTTTTATTTATGAGAGGTTTTAATCATGGTTGTTTGGAACATTTTTTTGGAACAATTAGGAGTCAAGGAGGTAATTCCACCAATCCAACACCCAATAAATTCAAAACTACATTTAAAAAAATGTTTGCATTACAATATTTAGAACATATTGAAAATGGTAATTGTACCGACTTTGAAGAGATTTTAACTTTAGTTTCTCATATCAATTTGCAACCGTTGCTTTCTAATGAGGATCATCAAAAAAATACAAATACTCTTACCTTCAGTTTTACAGATTTTAGGGAATTATATCTATTTACAGAAAATTGTCTTTCATATGTTTGTGGATAGCTGTATAAAAAAATGTTAAATATTCATAATTGTTTGATTTGTAAAGATGTAAGGACAAAGCATTTAACATCTTTAAATTTATTTTGTCACTACAAGGCATATAAAACTAGAAACAAAAGTACATTTGGTAATTTATTTATGCCAAATGAAAATTTTCTTAATTATGTTAGAGAAATGGATAGTCTCTTTACTTCAAATTTTGAGGCCCTCTGTACACAACAAAATGTTGGAGAACACTTTTTAAACTTATTTGCAGAAATTCCGTATTTGACACCATGTCCCACCTTTCCAAAATTATATGTAACAAAATTGTTTTGTCGGATAAAAATTTTTCATACCATCAAGCATATAAATGATGAGTTTAAAAACAATAAACACAGTTTAAAGTTATTGAAACTCAAAAATTTGTAATTTGTTGTATATATGTACTTTCTTAAATAAACACTGTACCTATTTCGATAATTATTTATTGTTTCCCCATTTCCTAAACGCTTATGAGTACTTAATTTATCGTACGTAATTACACAAGAGGTGTTTTTTTATTTGAATAAAATTGAATTTTTTTACGGGAATTTGGTTGCTTGGTTAATTGATGACACAAACCACCTATGATAAAAAAAACTAGTCCGAAGGACGAGTTTTTTTATCTGGTGGTGTGGGAAGTAAATTTACCAAAAAGAAACCAAATTATTATAGAGTTTAAAAAATAAAATTTTATCTTGGAGAAAAAAAAACCTCGAGTGTAATTCGATGAGATCATTTAATGAATAGTTAAAAATAATAGGTAATTTGTAATTTTTTGTTCATTTGTTATAACAACAAACAATAATCATGTTTGAGAAAGTCTGCTATGGAAGTTTAAACAAATTTTATTCAGATACAAGGTTAGGGCTAACCTCAACAAGAAAACTAAAAAGGTGCAGAGGGAATTATTATATCGATATAAGGGGCAGCAAGAAATAGATGAACTTTTAAAGAATTAGAGAAGTAATGAGAACGTTGGGAATGTACGAGGTGAACCTGAAGATGAAGAGTTTAAAAATATGAAGGGACATATAGTTGCAAAATAAATAAATAATGTGTTATTCAGTAAACTTTTTATAGGCAAAGATTTTTCTAAGTTCAGCCTTTTCAAACAAAAAAATCAATTAATCAAACGGACCAGAATTTGCCAAAAATAAATTAAAACCTCCCCCATCGACTTTTTAGTGTATCTAACACATATATCAAATTGGGGCAGCTACCCCAATGTAAAAGCTACCCCTTGTAGGTGACAGAAATATTTTATAAGCAGATTTTACTAAGTTCAGCTTTTTCAAACAAAATAATCAACTTTTCTCAAAAATGGACCAGAATTTGCCAAAAATAAATTAAAAACCCCCCCAACTCCCCCTGTCGACTTTTCAACGTATCTCACACATATATCAAATTGGGGCAGCTACCCCAATGTACAAGCTACCCCTTGTAGGGGATAGAAATATTTTTAAGCAGATTTTTCCAAGTTCAGCCTTTTCAAACAAAAAAATCAATTTTTCTCGAAAATGGGCCAGAATTTGACAAAAATAAATTAAAAAACCCCCCCATCTTCCCTGTCGACTTTTCAACGTATCTAACACATATCAAATTGGGGTAGCTACCCTAGTAGGTGATAAAAATATTTTTAAGCAGATTTTTCCAAGTTCCAGCATTTTCAAACAAAAAAAATCAATTTTTGTCGAAAACGGGCCAGAATTTGCCAAAAATAAATTAAAAAATTCCCCCGTCTCACCTTGTCGACTTTTCAACGTATCTAACACATATATCAAATTGGGGCAGCTACCTCTAGTAGGCGATAGAAATATTTTTTAAGAAATTTTTCCAAGTTCAGCCTTTTCAAACGAAAAAATCTAAATTTAAAGCTAAAAATAGAAATTGCAATGTCACCATCATCATCATCATGATCATATTACAATTCTTAGAAATCTAAAAATAGAGTTTTCAAGGTCAAAGGGTAAGGACCTGCAGGGGTATCATATTAAGTTTATTAGAAATCTAAAAATAGAATCAGTTCATGGAAATATGAAGAATGATAGGTTGTTATGTATGTATGCTAAAATGTAGATCAAGGTCAAATGGTACTTAGGTTGACTAAATGGTGTGAAGGTGAAATAGTTTTCTAAACTAAAAGTAGGACAAGGTGGGTATTTAACAAGTTTAAACATGTAAGAGGTACTCAAATCAAGGACTCATGTAGATAAAATTTACTATAGAACGTTCACAAGATTGTAATGTCAATTTTACGTTTCAGGGACCAAATATATATGTATGTATTGATGTATGATGAGTGTACAATCAAATAAATGTTATGTAAGAATAAGCATTTGTGTAAAATGCAGTATACACGACTGGTGCTAATGTCACGTATAAGCATCCACACAAAGTGATGATAAGTTTCATCATCTCTCTCTTCTCTCTCTCTCTCTCTCTTCTCAACAACTCAATAATTTTTTCTTGTTTCTAAGAATTACAGCTATCTGTATTTGAGAAAAAAATTATCCAGTTATTCTTTGAAATACTTATAAAAGCGTTGAGGTAATACATGCGAATAATATATGTATATATTAGGATTTCATTACAATTTTTTCATATAAATGATATACATGAGCCAAAGCGCAGTGTTTTGTGTATGAAAAAAAACAGCATGAATTAAGTTTGGGTAAAGTAGGTTGTTCTTCAAACACCGTAATACGTTGTTTTAAATTTTTTTGAATAAAATCAGCTTTCTCTCGTCCTTTAACGTACACCTCATCTGTTGTTGATATGAAATCACTAAGTATACGAGAGAATAAATGTGGAGAAGTATATCCATATTCCCACTTGATAAAGTGGTGGTTGTGAATTAACCAGTTAGCTTGTTTTTGAAATTCACTATCCAAGGTGTGCCATGGAAATGGAGGTTTGAATACATAATGAGCAATTTGCTCTCCATTATATATCGCTAGTTCCTTAGGTGTGAATATATTTCTTGCTGTTTTGAATCCTTGCACATCAATTATAACAATCATTACTTTTCTATATTTGTCTGGTTGTCTTCGTTAGCGCGTTGTATATGCGCTAATGCAATCGTGCAGCATTTCTACATGCTACATTTAAACAAATAGAACTGATTTTCTGGTTAGGTTTACACACACTATTACAATAGTAAATACGTAAGCGATTTTACTGTGCAAAAACAGTGCTTTCACATATATACTTTTTAGAAAAACATGATGTCGAAGCGAATGATATGTGATTATAACATTTCAACTTATATAGAAGGGTATAGACTCCACGAGGATACCCGAGCAATACCGAGCATGCACAAAGTCTGACAATACTCACAAAACCAGTTACATGTGTCATTGGTTAAGAATGCTTATTTTACTATTCCTAAGAACCTTGAAGAGTCTAACATAAGAACTGTAATATGATACCTTCTCAAAACCTTGTCAATAAAAATTTAACCTTGAAAATTGGTTTGTATGAATTGTAATATGATACCAATATATAAACCTTGAAGATCTTAACCAATATATAAACCTGCAGACACCATATTATACGCTACATTTATTTTTTAGTCTCATCAATAGCAACTCTCTTCATCATGATGTACCTATCTTCATTTAATCAAAAAAAATAGAAGACATTTTTTTTGCAACAAAAAATATATAATTTATTTTATTGTTATTATTATTATTATTTTTTTTTACAGAAATGTTAAATTAGTTGTCCTACTTTTAGTTTAGAAAACTATTTCACCTTCACACCATTTAGTCAACCTAAGTACCATTTGACCTTGATCTACATTTTAGCATACATAACCTATCATTCTTATTCCATGAACTGATTCTATTTTAGATTTCTAAGAAACTAATGATACGTCTTATTTGACCTTGAAAACTCTATTTTGATTTTAGATTTCAAAATTGTAATATGATATGATGATGATGTTGATACATTCAATTTCTATTTTTAGCTTTAAATTTAGATTTTTCGTTTGAAAACTGAACTTGAAAATTTCTTAAAAATATTTTATCACCTACAAGAGGTAGCTGAATTTGATAATATGATTGTAGATACGTTGAAAAGTCGACAGGAAGATGTAATTTATTTTTGCAAATTCTGTTTTCAGAAAAATTTTTTGTTTGAAAAGGTGAACTTGAAATCTTAAAATATTTCTATCACCTACAAGTAGCTTTTACGTTGTAACACCCAATTTGATATATGTGTTAGATACGTTGAAAAGTCGACAGGGGAGATGTTTTAATTTATTTTTGTCAAATTCTGGCCCATTTTCGAGAAAATTGATTTTTTTGTTTGAAAAGCTGAACTTGGAAAATCTGCTTAAAAATATTTCTATCACCTACAATAGCTTTTACATTGGTAGCTCCAATTTGATATATGTGTAGATACGTTGAAAAGTCGACAGATTTTTTAATTTATTTTTGCAAATTCTGGCCTTTTCGACAATAATTGATTTTTTGTTTGAAAAGGCTGAACTTGGTAAAATCTGCTTAAAAATATTTCTATCTCCTACAAGTAGCTTTTACATTGTAGCTGCCAATTTATATATGTGAGATACGTTGAAAAGTCGACTAAGATGGTTTTTAATTTATTTTGGCAAATTTGGCCGTTTTCGACAAAAATTGATTTTTTGTTTGAAAAGGCTGAACTTGGAAAATCTGCTTAAAAATATTTCTAATAAGCTTATCTATTGGTATTTGACTAAGCAATTTGATATATGTGTGAGATACGTTGAAAAGTCGACAGATGTTTTAATTTATTTTTGCAAATTCTGGTCCATTTTCGAGAAAATTTATTTTTTGTTTGAAAAGCTGAACTTAGAAAATCTGCTTATAAAATATTTCTGTCACCTACAGATAGACTTTTACATTAGAATGCTCCAATTTGATATATGTGTAGATACGCTAAAAGTCGATGGAGGTTTTAATTTATTTTGGCAAATTCTGGTCCGTTTGATTAATTGATTTTTTGTTTGAAAAGGCTGAACTTAGAAAAATCTTGCCTATAAAAGTTTACTGAATAACACATTATTTATTTATTTTGCAACTATATGTCCCTTCATATTTTAAACTCTTCATCTTCAGGTTCACCTGTACATTCAACGTTCTCATTACTTTTAATTTTCTTTAAAGTTCATCTATTTCTTGCCCCTTATATCGATATAATAATTTCTACCTTTTTAATTTTCTTGTTGAGTTAGTCCTAACCTTGTATCTGAATAAAATTTGTTTAAACTTCCATAGCAGACTTTCTCAAACATGATTATTGTTTGTTGTTATAACAAATGAACAAAAAATTACAAATTACCTATTATTTTTAACTATTCATTAAATGATCTCATCGAATTACACTAGTTTTTTTCTCCAAGATAAAATTTTATTTTTAAACTCTATAATAATTTGGTTTCTTTTGTAATTTATTTCACACCAGATAAAAAACTCGTCCTTCGGACTAGTTTTTTTATCATAGGTGGTTTATGTCATCAATTAACCAAGCAACCAAATTCCCGTAAAAAAATTCAATTTTATTCAAATAAAAAAACACCTCTTGTGTAATTACGTACGATAAATTAAGTACTCATAAGCGTTCAGGAAATGGGGAAACAATAAATAATTATCGAAATAGGTACAGTGTTTATTTAAGAAAGTACATATATACAACAAATTACAAATTTTTGAGTTTCAATACCTTTAAACTGTGTTTATTGTTTTTAAACTCATCGTTTATATGCTTGATGGTATGAAAAATTTTCATCCGACAAAACAATTTTGTTACTTATAATTTTGGAAAGGTGGGACATGGTGTCAAATACGGAATTTCTGCAAATAAGTTTAAAAAGTGTTCTCCAACATTTTGTTGTGTACAGAGGGCCTCAAAATTTGAAGTACTTTCACCATTTTCTTTCAAATATATTTTATATGAATAACCAGTTACGTACGTTCCCTACTTTATCAATGATATCTTTCTCACAAAGAGGCAATCTTATATATATATATATATATATATATATATATATATATATATATATATATATATATATATATATATATATATATAATATATTCCCTCTCATTTTAACATGAAGTCGTTACTCTTGTTGACCTCTGAATGATCTTGAAGTTTTGAAAGTCGTAACCTTGAGGTGAAATATTCACCTTCAATGAACTGATGACCTACTTTTTATGCATAGCTTACGAGATCGTCATGACCTTGAAGTGGAGTAGCTCCGGCCCTATATTACTACTCATAGGAAATTGCGTCGTGTCGTTTCTTTGTGAGTCTTTATTCTTTGCTTTTGTTTTCATTTAAATATCCTCGAAATTGAGCAATTAACTAAACTACGCATTAATCATACCAAAGGCAAGTTTTGATGAATCTTTTCGGGAATTTTAATGGGTTCCTAAAGTTTACTCATTGTTTATTTTAAAACCAATATTTTGACAATTCACTGTTCACAGTATAAATAACTCAATATCCAATTCTCCAACGCATACTTATTATTAGAATAGAAAAAGCACATCTTAAAGTATAACTATTATTTTTAATACCTATTTTATTTGATATATTCACAAAAATGCCGTTATAAATTATAATGCATTTTTATCCTTATAGCTTGGCGTCATAAATCAACTCTGTAACAGCGTTAGCTGTTATTCTACAGACCCTATTTTACACCGTTTTTTTAGGTAATAATATAAAGGTATGAGTTTCACGCTATGTTAAAAGCAATAACATTATGTGGTACACATTTGCAGATTTAAGCTTTATAGTTATTGATTTACATATACTAAAGTTTAGTATATGTAAAATAGTTTAGTAACTAAACTATTAAAACTTTTTATATTTTTGATTTCTGATATATAGACTGCAGAAAGGGGGCTGCTTCAATAGAAGGTTTAACCCGAGGACTAGTTTCGGAGCCCTGAAGGTGTCTTATGCGTTAGTACGGGGGCTGCTAGTATTAGAATGCAATCAGTCCCTATTACAGAAAATTTCGAAAATACACAACCCGATGGCGTCATAAACAACCAGGAAGCCCTGTGCTGTGGGCTCAGACTCTGTGACAAGTTATTATTAGAAGACTATTTCAAATTGTAAGTTCTTTCGTTATAGGAAATAATGGGGCCCGACAAGAGGCTAAAACCCGAGAACAAGTTCTGGAGCCTTAGCGGTGACCTATAAGATGGTATGGAGCCCCCATTATTAGAATACTATTTCAAATTTCAACATTTCTACATCTAATTTTAAAGTATACCACTTGGTGGAGCTACGATCAACTTCTATTACAGGAAGCATTCATTAGTTTTAAAAATACACTACTAGATGGCGCCACAAACAAAACCAATCAATCAAAATACAGAGCCTTAGGCATCCAATCAGCATATGTTGCACCCACGCCGCCAATTAAGATTAAGCTAGATCCTCCAATTAGAGCATAGTCTGGAGATGGGCGGAATCTAGGGACCAATCAGAAACCAGTGGGCGGGGCCTAATCAATGCTTGCAGAATGAGGCAGTATGCGCGCGCTACAGCCAATCAGGGGCAAGAGGGTAGGATCACATGAGAGAAGCGTGGTTGCGCGTTGACAGTCAGTGGGCGTGGTCGCGTGGGGAAAAGAGGTTTGGCTACGCCCCTTTCCTCCCCTTTTATTTGTGACGTCATCCGGTTAAAAGTGGTGGAAGCAAGGTGATCTACTGGCACGACTATGACCACTATCCTAGTCAAAACTGTAACGAAACAATAATTTCTGTTACCGAAACAAGTAATTTTCTCATTGTTATCTGAGCACAGTCTTAAAAATGTTCTAGAGGCTCGTATCATGGAGATATGATGACCGCCCGGTATATTGTTCTTTTATTTTAAATAAATTAATTGATTAAATCAAATCCAATGCAAAATCCCTACCCACCGTTTTAGTAATCGAAATGTAAGATACAGTGATTTAGTTTAAACGTTTCCCATTATACGTAAATTCACCATTCTAATATATTCTTCAATTGTAACATCAAACTCGTCTAGGTATACTAAAACGAGTTTTGTTGTCTCTATTTGAATACGAGACGTTTAACACCGCCAGAGTGGGTAGAATTATTAAGATAGTGAGTGTGTGCAGACGAAAACATACGTTTGGTGCCTGTTTTGAGTAAGCATAAACAATTTAATTGACCGTTACCGTAATTATAATTTTTTATTATAGCGAGTTGAGCTTGGCGACTGTAGCGAATATTTTGTTTAGTTTCTCCGTATACCTAGTGGACACCTAAGCATTGGAATAAATTTTTGGTTTTGTTTGTATTTTTTTTTCAGGAATTTAGGTATTTTTTTTCTTCGCACCGTGGGCGTATAATTATTTTGTTAATAGACATCGCCAAGCACTATAGTGCGCCTTTTACATCTGCCCTAATAAATTAGACGCTTAGTCCTCGTTTGACAATTCACGTTGTTGTCCTTTACAACGTATACAACTTAATTTTTTTTGTTTTTTTCCCGATCTCTGTACCAGAAGTTATATTATACCGCGATAGTCCAACCGCAGTTCACCGCTCCGCCCCTCTCAAATAATTCTGATAACAACCGACAGTCCACCGAAAGTAAAAGCGTTGTGAATTTGGCGCCCGAGCATAGTTGGAAGATTTATATCGGTGTTTAAATAATTTAGATCGTCTCGTTGAAAGTTTGATTAAGATAAAGGTCCATAGAACCCACCACCATATCGAGCTACGACGACGTCTGCCGATCATGAAGCAGGCGCGGCTTAATTACCGGCCGAAACTAACACAGATCACGAGTTACCATATGAACTCCCAGTTGAGGAGGCAGCGTACAATGCTTACGCAGAGGACGAACGCGTTAGCTGTATATACCGTCTGCGGAAACCCGAACTCGGAGAAGAGTTAGCAAAGTTCGGTTTCTCCGTAGAAGGCAACCAAGCTGAGTTGCGCCGTCGCCTTAGCCAGTACATCCGAAGTGGGACTCGCCCACCGATCGTTATCGCTACCACTGGCCCGTTTATACCGGTAACCACATCATGCATAACATGGATTTAAGTGCAACCGCCGGTTACGACTCATCCGTTGACCGCGCTAACAACGGTTTATTGCACAAACACTATAACGCATGTTCCGGTATCGATACTACCGCATACGGTTTCGTCAATGCCAATGCCAATCCAACCGCCAGCATTTGAACATCCGCCGGTGTCGCAACAACCGTTTGTACAGCCGCCACCTGTACGACCACCGAGAATCGAAACTCGGGGATGGAACGGTACGATATCTCCCTGGACAATTTAATCGCTACCAGGACCGCTGGCAGGACTGGAACACGTTCTTGGACGACTTTCATAATTGTTTTCTCCCGATCGACTACCACATCAACCTGGAAGCCGAAATCAGCCGCCGCGTACATAAGCGCAACGAACCGGTAATGACATTAATCAACGAATTACAAACCTTAATTCGGCGACATGGCCACATGATCGCCGAGCAAGAATTATACTGGTTACACCGGAATTTATTACCGGAATACCGCATGTACGTACGTCGCACGGATTTCCAGTCTGTTGCCGAGTTTATGCAGATAGTACGCAATCACGAGCAACTCCAACTAGAGATTGCAAACTCACGACGTTTTCGGGTTTCCGTTCAGAATTTCCAACGGCCCACAACATACACGCGAATCTCCGACATACAGGCCCCAATTTTCTCGACCGGAACACTTAACACATAGTGCACTTGAGCTTGAGGCCCGAAATTGACAAAGTTTTGGCAGTCCAACGTACGATACTCCGTCACCTAGGGCACCAGATAATAACCGACAGGGTCCACAATGATGTACCCCTGTTTCAACCACCGCTTCTTACGAGTCGACCGTTGTTTCAATGGCCGACTCGACCACCCCCCCGCTCCACCGCGTCGTACTGACGTATTGGCCCGACCTGTGCAAAAGGAAGCCGCAAGCGCCCCTTCTACCGACACCGATCCTGAATGCTGGAGGTGTTCTCAGAGAGGTCACTACCGTACATAGTGCCGAAATCGCCCGTACTCTTCTGTTCCCGTTGTGGCAAGCATAACATTTTGTCACGTGACTGTCCATGCGATCGGCCGTGAAACGACCAGTGAGAGCTTCCGCTGGGAGGCCTGCAACTCTCTCTCCCACAATCGCCTCCACCGATAACGACCACCGCCATTTGTTACCGTTTATATCCCCGAACAAACCTTTACAGCGTTAGTTGATACCGGATCCACTATTACCTTTGTTGACAAACTTGCGTCTCTATTGCGAAGTACACTTAATCAACCGGTATCACTAACCACTCCGTCATTATTGGGCAAGTCTTCTATTCAACCATTCCGGCCTTGGATACCGAAACCCGGCATTTGATACATCATGTTTCGTCGCTATATTACGACGCGCTCTTGGGGATGGACTTTTTAGCAAAGACTAGTTTTCATTTTAATATGAAATCTGGAAACCTGTTTCCAGTTTCATAACTGCCACTCCGATCAAACAACGATACCGACCGCTTAATCCAAAAATGCAAGACCTCGTAAACGAAGAGGTAGACCGTATGTTAAATGAAAATATAATTGAAACCGCGGACAGCCCGTGGAGCTCACCGATCGTTATTGCCAAAAGAAACCGTATAAAATAATATACTATTATTTCTAGTTACCGTGATTATACAAAGGACATATTTCACATTTCTTGTGTGTTTAATATAGATTTTCGTAATATATTTGCATTAAGTCAAATCGGAATGACCCTATCTCTAAATAAGCCTTAAGTAATTGTTTAAGTCACCGTTTTTCCGCGTCATCTTAGCTAATTGTCTGGGCCATCTTTGCCAATTATCTGCGTCATCTTTGCCGAGGCAATGGCAAAGATCTTTTTTAAAAAGGCATTTTTTTATACTTATTTTATTGATTATTTTTTATAAATTCGAAAAATATTTAGCAAACATGACAAAGATTACTGTGCATTAATGCGAACTGATTTCTATAGTTTTATTGGTCAATATCAAATTTTTTAGTTAGATGCGCCATTTTCGACTGCTCTCCCCTAAACAATATTTGAGACAATAGTAATTAAGGGGAAGTTTCGAAGGTGAAGTGTTTAAGTAATTGTACTAATTACTGCAATTCAGACATATCCTAGTGATCTGAGTATTTAGTAACAAAATTGCCACAAAAAGAAAAATAAAATAGTTCAGTTTAAGAGAGTTTCAAAAGACGTAAAAAGCGTAGCGGTAAACGTGAATAAGTGAGTAATGAATAAAAGAGAGAGGGAGGAAGAAGAAGCAGAAAGCAAATAATATTTAGCGAGGACAAGAAAATAATAGTCTTCAGACGTTCAGCGTTCAAGAGGAATAGGAAGAGAAAAGAGAGACAAAGAAAAGTAAAATAACGAAAAAAGAAAGAAATTGAGGAAGTAAAAGAATTAATAAAAGAAATACTGGAACAGATGGAACAAAACACGATGGGAATAAGGAATTCAATTAAAATCATGAAGGAAGAAATGAGAGAAAGGGAAAAGGCGTGGCAGAAACAAAAGGAAGAACGGATAGGGAGAATAGAAAAGCTAGAAAAAAAGTGGACGAAGGGAGAGCATGAAAAGGAAGAATAATATTGTAATAACGGAGTGGAGAAACAAGGAGCCAAAAAAAGATTTACAAGTTATGACTGAAGAGAAATTAAACTTAAAAGTGGAATTTAAAAAAGTGACGGCGATAAATAGAGAGAGAGAGAGAGAGAGAGAGAGAGACAGAGACAGAGACAGAGATAGAGATAGAGATAGAGATAGAGATAGAGATAGAGATAGAGATAGAGATAGAGATAGAGAGAGAGATAGAGATAGAGACAGACAGAGACAGAGACAGATACAGAGACAGAGACAGGGACAGAGACAGACAGGGACAGAGACAGAGACAGAGACAGGGACAGGGACAGGGACAGACAGGGACAGAGACAGAGACAGAGACAGAGACAGAGACAGAGACAGAGACAGAGTCAGGCGAGACGGAGAGGGAGAGGGAGAGGGAGAGGAGACAGGAAAGGGAGGAGTGGAGGGATAGGTCGAGAGGGAAAGGAGAGTGAGGGAGTGAGGTGGGAGGGAAGAGGGAAGGGAGAGGAGAGGGAGGGGAGGGAGAGGAGAGGGCAGGGAGAGGGAGTGGGAGAGATTTTCATTTATAAGAACAGAATTCTGAGCTTTGGTTGAACAGGATGTTGATTTATAAATTCAATTTTGGTGGCTACACTTACATTTTATTCAGGTGGTATAAACTTCCCAATAAAAACTTTTATCTCTAGCAGATCACTAATTTTTTTCTGATCGTCATCAGTGTCGCTATCATCACGCATACTACTGTTTTCACTTATTTGACCATCACTAGATGTGGGAACTTTTTCTTTACGCATACCGGATGAACCTTCCATGGGATCATCAACACCTAAATTTACAACTGTTTCACTGAAATCTTGTAAATTTTTCTCTGTTGAAGTTGAAGGTGGACGTGGCGATGTAGGAGGTGTCAAAACAGACTTTGTTGTTTGCTTTGTTGCTCGCTTTATTAAAATTGACTTTATTTATTTAGCACAACGTCACTAACTAATAATTTTATTTCACTAAAAATCGTCACTTCGAAATCAATACGGGCACAACTACGACCGTTAGAAAAACTGCAACTGAGGAAAGTTTATATAAGCCGTTTAAGGGTACCAGTAATTGGAGTTGCAAACTGCCCGGAAAGACTAAAGTGAAACGTTAATTTAGTTTATTTATGATGTGATAGCATGCCAATCCAATGGATACTCGATACTGTTTTCAGACTTAATGTTTCTGTGAATTGAATTATTAATTTTCAAACGATAACACTGCTGACTGCTGTTGTAATTTGTAAATACTAACTATGTATGTAATGTTAGCCGCCAAGCCAAGATAAAATAGTGTACAATGCAAGATGTATGAAATAAATTATTAGTAGACTGTAGACATAAACAAACATAAATTAAATTGCAGTTCGTCAATTTTATACATTCTGTAGTTATTTTTAACCTGATAAACGTAAATAGATTTTTACATTGTGCGTAGAATACGGAAATAGGGTAGAATATTTAGTGTAGGTAGTGTAATCTTTGTTGTTTTATGTAAATAGAAAAGTAAGTCTTTGAACAGTAAACCGTACGCGTTACATTATGTTCCAGTCCAGTTTCGAATCCAAACGTCACGCATCATCAGTTATCCATTATAGTCAAAAGTGTATTTAAAAATAAGATTTTATAATTCATTTCAACCCAACTGTTTTTTTCGAAACTTACGAGGGGCCCAACTGGCCGGGGGCCCGGGATGCTGTGGCACTCCGGAACCCCTGGCCAGTCCGCCCCTACTTATAATATACATATGGATAACATCTTCAAGGGACTGAACCCATTCAGCTATTTAAAATTCTTGGGATACAGTGCCCTAAGTACTATTAGAGTAAATCGTATTCCACAATCTTACCCGTTGGGGGGCAAGAAAACATTTCCAAAAAAAGAAACGGGTGTTTCCCAACACATTTTAGAAATATGCAATTCTTCTTATACAGTGGCTGGATAACTCCGTTATGAGCATGACTTCAACTGATGCAGGTGTTTCTCCGATAGGTACAGTCAAGCGATATTCGCAGAAACAGAAAACACATATAACGGTTAATCGTCATGATTGTATTGCGCGTTATAACCGTAGCATGGGAGAAACTGATCAAATGGATTAGGGCATTGTTAACTATAGAGTTGGTATTCGGAGTAAAAAGTGGTATCGGCATTGGATCCATGTAAAAATTGTTTACATGGATCCTGGATGCAGCAATAAACAATGCATGGTTTTTTTACAGACAGAACCACAAGAAAACATCCAACTTAGATTTTAGAAGGGAGCACAAGTTTACTTAGGACGGTATGGTGTACAATCTAAATCACCAGGTCTGGCAAGAACATCTGCAAGCCGTACACTTGTGCCAAGTATTCGATACGATGGTATGTATCATTACGTTGCTCCTTGCGATAGAAGACTGTGCGCAGGAACTGGATGCAAGAGTTTTGGCAAAACAATGTGATCTAAATGTGAAATTGGGCTCTCAGTGTCTTGTTTCGCTAGCTATCATACAACATAACTGCACTATTGTTTTGAAAAAAATAGATATTTTGAATATTTAGTTTTTGTATTTTGTAGTATCCTATGCACCCAGTGACACCATATGGCATCATTGGTTTTTTCTCTTCTTGACATGCCAATTAATAAAATTACTTTTTTGCGTCTAGTTAGGATCAAATTAGTTCAATTAGATAAAAATTTATAAAAAAATAAATCGAAAATAGTTCTGGGCGCTAATGGGCTAAGGAAATTCGAATATCCAGCAGAACATAAAGGAAACTCTATCTTAACATACGAAGAAAACCTCAGTCAGAATTAAAATCACATTACAAGATTTACAATAAAATATTTAAGAAAGTAATTTCAAATATAAAAAGATTACATGGCAATAGAACTATTACTAGTTCGACCAATAAAATTATAGAAACTTGGTAATTACAATCAGAACATGTACCTTCAACCACCTTAAATGTAAGCAAGCAAATTGATACCGAGCAAGAAGTCGCAACCATTTTTAGTGATTTTTTTGCGTTTTTAGTCGAGACAATATAAAAAAATTCCCGTTAAAACGTATGCAATTGCAACCATACGATCAGTAGAGAATTCTCTTTTTCTAACACCTGGAACAAAATACGAGTTATTGAATGTAATAAATAGTTTAAATAATATTCTCATAAAAATATACAAAGAGGTTTTTAATTACATACAGGAGCCGGTACTTTATTTAATAAATTCAGTGTTTGCTTCTGGCGTATTTTAAAACATGGAAAGGTTGGTAAAATAAAACCGTTGCACAAATCAAAGTCTAATAAAGATATTCAGAACTACAGACCAACTTAAATTTAAAATTTTTTGCTAAAATCATCGAAACTACTATAAAGAATAGAATAATCGGTTTCTTTTAATGTCAAAATTTATTTAGCAATCCGCAGCATGGGTACAGCCTCTGCTCTTGAAAGTATCCTTAATTACATATGTAGTTCACAGACCAAGAGTAAAGGTGGTGGCATCCATAAACTGTGATCTGTGGATCACAATATTTTGATGTCTAAACTATATTGTTATAGTATTAGAGGTGGCCGTATTATTGGCATGAGAGAGGCCGGACTTTCGCTAAGAGGAATTGCTCGTCGTGTAAACCGGAATGTTACAACGGTATTGAGATGTTGGTCCAAATGGTCCGAGGAAGGGGTGCAACAGTGTCGCCCTGGATCTGGACGTCCCCGAAGGATTACAGATCGCGAAGAACGTCGCTTAAGACTTTTGGCCACAAGAGACAGATTTTCAACAACTCGATCGATTGCAAATGATAGGATGAGAGGTGTAGGACCCAGAATTTCAATGTCATCTGCTTATCGCCGGATAATATTTTTAAGTCTTCCTCTTACACCACTTTACCGTCTACGCAGGCTAGAATGGAGCAACGAAACAACGAAATGGGCGCAAGAATGGCATCGAATTGTGTTTAGTGACGAGCCCCGATTTTGTTTGTGGGCCCACGATGGTCGTAACAGGGTCAGACGGATGCGTGAAGTACGTAAAAATCCAACATTTTTTGTGGAACGCAACACAGCCCTCACACAAGGAGTGATGATATGGGGTGCAATATGTTACGGTAGCAGATGGCCCTTGGTCTTCATTGGTGGCAACTTAAACGCCGCTGGTTATATTGCCAATGTGCTAGAACCCGTTGCGCTTCCATATCTTCAGGGACTGGAAAATCCTATTTTCCAACAGGATAATGCGCGCTCTCATACGTCAAGGGCTACAACACGTTTTTTGGAAGAAGCTAACATTGTCGTCCTCCCATGGCCTGCTCGGTCGCCTGATTTGTCGCCGATTGAACATGTATGGGATGAGGTCGGTAGGCGACTGGGTAATTTACCACTCCCTCCAGATAACTTACACGATCTCCGGCTACGGATTCAAGAAGCTTGGGTTGATATACCACAGGCAGCTATAGATCACTTGATTGATAGCATGCCACGCCGTCTAATTGAGTGCATTACAAATCGTGGCGGAGCAAGTTACTATTGAAAAAAACATTTTTAGTTTTTGTTCTTCTGTTTTCAAATTTTAATCGTTTGTTTGTTCTAATGAAATACATCGTTGACGAAAACTTCAATAAAATCGTTAAATAAATTCTAGGTGTTGCAATTTTTATGGAAGTCAGTATATAAAAATGATTCTAATTCTATGTTAGTATTTTCTTAATATGAACATGCAAAAACAATCCTTTGCAAATGATCAACGAAATATATTTTCGTTCAGCATTTGTATTTAAACATAAATAAAACACACAAATTTTCTTTTATTTATATTACTGAAAGGTTCATACTTGTTATCACTTCGTTGAGAAACTGATAATGTAATGCTGTGTTCCTTTGACCGGTAAAGAGGCGTCCACTAGGTTGTGTGACTGCTCCTCCCATGATGTCACCTTCCCGCCAACTTGGAGCCGTTTGCTTTGTTCTCCATATCTCTTTGTTATAAAGGACGCTCCTAACCTTCTTTCCACAATTTAATGATTTTTTTCTAAATAACTGCTTGATATATTTATACTATCCAGTTTTTACTTAATTGTTCAGTTGAACTACAAATAGCTTGCGCAACAAATGCAAACAGTCATACCCGCAACTTACCGCGTATATTTAAATGCTTTTCAATTTATTATGCAAATACTCATCGAAACAAGCTCAAGCTTTTTATCTTACTATTAATTATGTTCAAATACAAATAATCAATAACCATTAATGTCATATAACGGCGCGAAATTCGAATTTCTAATGCCTCCATTAAATAATGAATGTTGCAAAAACAAGAATAATAATTTACAATAAAAGCTACAACTTCTAAGTCTTGTAGTTATTTGGGAGTCACTATTGTAATCTTAACTGGCATGAACATATACAAAACCTAAATTAAATAGGTCTTTTTTTGCAATTTCGCAATGCAGATCCTTTGCTGACCATAAAACTTTACTTTAAATTTACTATGCTTTTTTTGAGTCAAGGGTAAAACACAACTTAATCGGTACGGTATCATTTTCTGGGGAAATTAAAATTTAACAAAATATATATTTAAATTACAGAAAAGCAATTCGTACAATATTTTCCTTGCAAAAACGAGATTCATGTAAGCCTTCTTTTCTAAAATACAGCATTGAAACTACATATTCCATAAACTTACATATTTGAATGTCTGTGTTTCGTTTTTAAAAATAAATCATTGTTTCCGCTATATTCAGATTACAACTGTTGACACTAGAAAAAGAACAACATACTTTTTTTTAAATGGGACACCGTGTATATTATTTCAAATTTAGATTAAGCTCATCTCCCCCATACCTCCAATACAGGATTTCATTACGTTTTACAGGGTATTACAAAAGTTATGGTCAATTGTACACGAAAATGATTCTCATTTCAACGTCCTGTATACCCTAGATAGAACAACCTATAACTTTTTGACATTGGTACAGTGTTACGAGAAAGTGCTATTTCTTTATTATTGCACCAATTGAATATAGAGCGAGCCAAAACTCGAATACATGATTTTGTCAATTGTTTCAAAGGAATCGCCCTGTACTTTATTTTTTTAAAAGTGAAAATACACTTTATGTTCTTTCATTTTTATTTAGCACTCCCTAGTTAATGTGTGAGATATTTTCGGGGATAATATAACTAGTCTTATGATTATCATCGGTGATGGCTCGAGTTAAAACCGATGAAAATTGAATGACTGCAAAGCGCAAGTTTTCTACAGGTTTTAACGGGTGGTATCATCGATTATTAATCATAACACGTGTTATATTTGGTAAGAGAATATAATGAACGTTAATAGAAAATATATTTTTTCAAGTTTACAATTTTAAACGATCTGTCACTTTGATAGTAAGTATTACAGTTGCAAGATAATCAATACAATTAGTTATTTCTTTGAAACTTTTTGTCACTTTGACAGTAAACTAATTTATTCATTAAAACCATGTGACAGTCAACATGCGGTGATAAAATTATTACCCATTTGATAGCCTATTCTGCAATTTTGTTTTTGTATTTTGACCAATGAAAGTAATAAAAAATGTACCATGTGACATGTGAACTATATTCTCAGTTTAATAACAGAAAGAGATTCTTAACGATTTCTATTATAACAAGTTAGCCGTGAACAAATGACAGATGACAGATTCAGTAATAATTAGTAGCTTGTCAGTGAACAAACTTCTTTGAGTTTGTGTAGTGTTTAGTAATTTGTAAACACTTATATACTGTTTGAAATTAACTTTCCTGTTGAGGAATTAACAGACATGATATGCGCACTGGGAGAATGTACGAAAAATGTTTATTAGCACAAAGACTTTACAAACAGAGATATCCCGCACGAAGACAGCTCGAGAAAATAACGTTGGACAGGTTAGTAGATCGTTTTAATCGTATGGGTTCAGTAGTTTATGAAAAAAAGGAGAGGAAGAAACCTGTACTTAACGAGGAAAATGAATTTAACGTGATACTTGAAGTTACGCATAATCCACTTGTTAGTAAACGTGAAATCTCACGTCAGCATGATATTAGTGACAGGTCCGTCCGAAGAACACTGCGTAAAAATAAGATGCATCCATACCATATCCAGTTGCATCAAGAGTTACTCGAAGATGACTATTTTTGTGAATGGACTCAACAACAAATCCACAATCAGGCGGATTTCTTTGATTTTGTCCTCTTTGGAGACGAAGCCACGTTTCATAAAAATGGAACTGTGAATAGACACAATTTCCATTTTTATTCGCCAAGTAATCCCCATCTTATAGCAACTCATAGTCAAACTAGGTGGTCTTTGAATGTTTGGGGTGGAATAGTTGGAGATCACGTAAGTGGACCACATTTTATCGATGGAACAGAGAATGGTCAGGTTTATTTGAGAAAATCATTTACCATTACTGTTGGCAAACGTTTCACCAGAGGTAAGTAAAATTGACTTCTTCAAGTGGGGTTATGTGAAAAACCGTGTTTATCAACTACCTTCAACCACACAAGATGATGAAGAATAGAATACGAGAAGTATTCCAGAGTATTAATGTTGAAATGTTAAGAAATGTCAGTCGAGAATTTGAAGATCGACTGCAATGCTGTATTGATGTTTTCGGTGGACATTTTATAAGAATTTTGTCTTAATAACTGATCTTTTTTTAATTTTTTATAATAATTTGTCACACTTTTACTTGTTCACGGCTAATTTGTTATGATAGAAATTTAAAAAAAAATCTCTTTCTGTTATTAAATTGAAAATATCTCAGAAATTAACTATTTTAGCTATATGGAGTGCCTAATAAAAATAAAAGAACATACAGTGTATTTTCACTTTTTAAAATAAAATACAGGGTGATTCGTTTGAAAAAATTGACAAAATCATGTGTTCGAGTTTTGGCTCCCTCTATATTCAATTGATGCAATAATATTGAAATAGCACTTTCTCGTAATACTGTACCAATGTCAAAAAGTTATGTCTGGAAAAAATTATTGTTGGTTGTTCTGTCTAGGGTATACAGAACGTTGAAATGAGAATGATTTTCGTGTACAATTGACCATAACTTTTGAAATACCCTGTATAACGTAATGAAACCCTATATTGGAAGTGAGATTAATCTAAATTTGAAATAATATATAGGGTGTCCCATTTAAAATAATAATTTGTTTGGTTCACCCTGGTAATATGTAACACCCTGTAAATACGAAAATAATTTTATAATGTGAAGTTTGAACTTGCCTATAATTTTTGTAAATAACTTTTTTTGATATCTCCTTTAATAACGGATATATCGTACTTCGACGCACTAATGCCGCACCCTGTTATATATATATATATATATATATATATATATATATATATATATATATATATATATAATTTTTCTCTTTAGTTGTCCTCATCGCCCGTTAATGATTGATGATGATAGCTTAATTATTGCAACCATCAACAACTTTATTTTTTTAAATACACGAAAAAAATATTTTTGCCATATCTAAATTCTCTCCTTGATTCTGAATTCAACGATATATCACACTTTATATCTTTGATACGTTTCGGATGAGAAAATTCGTATTCAATGTAAAACATCGAAAACGTACAGTTAAAACTAATACTAGGAACATTAGAAAACTGTAAAATTATTATAAAATAATGTTTTCTCATTTTCTAATGCCTGTTGCGAATAAAATAATTCACAAGTATGTATTTAGTGAAAATACTATTAATTAAACAGTTAAAATACATCTTCCGCCGTACTGATGCATTTGATAAAAATAAGTTGGCTTTGCATTTTGTTTACCTACCTGCCATAATTGATTGTTGTCCGTATTACGTTTGTTTGGTGGTCTTTGAGTTAATTACATTTTGTGTTTACCTAAAAACAATATGGTAGGAGTACATTTTTCAAATAATGAAAAATTTGATATACTGACGTGTTACATTTTGTGTCAACGTAATTGTTCTGAAGCCGAAATAATGTATTTAAACAAATATCCAGAAAGGCGTCAACCTCACAAAAGAACTTTTCGCACATTAGCTGTTAATCTAAAAGAATATGGTGTGTTCAAAAAACCTGTAAAGTCTCGCAAATAACCTTGCAATGAAGAAAAAGCCAATACTGTTTTATTAGCTGTAACGGAAAATCCAGAGGTTTCTACTAGGCAAATTGAAGAGGCAACTGGCATAGCCCATTCCACAATTCATTATGTTCTAAAGAAGGAGAAAGTACATCCATATAAATTTAGAATTTGCCAAGGACTTCGACCAGGTGACCCAGAAAGATGTAGAATATTTTGCGAATGGTATACACGTCAATCTCAAGACAATGAATATTTTCCGAATAAAATTGATATGGTCAGATGAAAGTATGGTTAATAATAATGGAATTTTTAATCGTAGAAATGCTCATTATTGGGCAAGAGTAAATCCACGTCTGTACAAAACGGCCAAACACCAACACTGTTTCGGATTTAATATGTGGGCTGCTATATTCGGTATTCGAATTATAGGTCCTTTCATTTACCACGAGTCCTTACATTCTAAACGTATAACCAAATTTTACTCCAAAATGAATTAGAGATAGCTTTGAATGATTTGCCTTTCCAAGAAGTTGAAAGTTGTTGGTTTATGCAGGACGGTGCACCAGCACATAATTCCAGAGTTGTCAGAGAATACCTGTCAGTTAGATTTGCAAAAAGATGTATTGGCACTCATGCAAATGTACTGTGGCCAGCCCGTTCTCCAGATATAACACCTTTGGATTTTTTCTTTGGGGATACATTAAAATTACATTTATGGAAACGATATTGAAAGCGAAGAAATTTTAAAAAGATTAGTTCTCGAAGCGTTTGCTAGTATTACTCCTCAAATGCTGAAGAATGTTTTAGATGCTACAGTTAAAAGATGCTATTTATGTTCAGAGAATAACGGGAATCTTTTTGAACATATTTTGTGAGTTTATTAACCTTTAAAATAAATTTGTTTTTTATTTGTCTATCATTTAAAATTACAAAACATAATTTTATAATAATTTTACGGTTTTCTAATGTTTCTAGTATTAGTTTTAATAGTACGTTTTCGATGTTTTACATTGAATATGAATTTTCTCATCTGAAACGTATCAAAAATATAAAGTGTGATATATCGTTGAATTCAGAATCAAGGAGAGAATTTAAATATGGTAAAAATAAATTTTTCGTGTATTAAAAAATAAACAAACGAAACGTTGCATCAAAAATTGAATAACAGCATTAAGTAGAGCTAGAAAAGTGGCAAAGAAATGTGCTCTTCTTTTCTTGATAGCTCTTCAAATAAGGTCAGAAAAAATAAAACGAAAATCAGAAAATTCAATTTCTTTCACGGTTGTGTGTTCTATATATATATATATATATATATATATATATATATATATATATATATATCATATATATATATATATATATATATATATATATATATATATATATATATATATATATATATATATATATATATATATATATATATATATATATATGTAATTTTTCTTTAGTTGTCTTCATCGCCCGTTACTGATTGATGATGATAGCTTAATTATTGAAAAACGTTGGCTGTTATCTATTTTATTTGTGTGGTACGTGGGTGTATTTTGTTTGTTACAAAGTAAATTTTGAAAACGATTTTTTATTTCTAGAACAATTTATGTGACATGTTAAATGTGTTGTTGCACGTTTAGTGCATTTTTCAACTTGTTTAATTTTAAAAATGTTAGTATAGAAAATCTTACAGGTTGCCATTAAAAAGGCAAAATTTTAATTATAAAAATTCTAAGCACCAGTATCTTATACTTCTCCAGGAAATTTAATTTTAAGCGACTACGCTCAACTGTCACTTTTTAAAACGAACAAGTTGACGCACTTCATAATTTTACGACCAGTAATTTTCTAAATAATTTTGCACTAAAGTCTATGGGAGTGAACTTGTGTAGTTTTAATACCCATAGCAAAATGTAGTTGCCATTTGTTTGTTCTACTTATCAAGCTATTATTTCGGCTTTGGCAGATATTATGTTATTGCTTCGTTGTTAACTAAACGTTAGGTGCACTCTCGGTGTAGTGAGGTAAGTTTACTTGACGTCACAATTTTAATTCCAAACAACTTTCCAGCAAACAATTTATTTTGTTCGCCAAGCTTTAAGTTTCGTTCATTGAAATGTTATTCTTACTCTTTCCTGTAGTTACTTTAAGGACCGGATTAACAAGTTAGTATTTCGTTATTTGATTTTGCAAACCAGCACATAATTTTGCGTTTATTTAACTTAAGCTTACTTTTAATTTAACATTTATTTGTTTACCACTAGGGATAACACCGCTACTTATTTT
Source organism: Vesta saturnalis (assembly GCA_036346205.1). Lineage (NCBI taxonomy): Eukaryota > Metazoa > Arthropoda > Insecta > Coleoptera > Lampyridae > Vesta > Vesta saturnalis. Next base: position 32,265 of record JARFJB010002343.1, on the reverse strand, counting down.
ACTTACACAAATATTTTGTTTAATCAGTCGTTCAAACTGTTATCACAGGGATTATATTTGTTGGATTTGAATTTTTATTTACGGGTTTAGCGCTCTCTCTACTTAAATTAGTTCGCGCACCTCCTATTTGTCGTACAAATAGGTTATTTAAGCTATACCGGGTGATTCACGTCGATGGTACCTTAGACGTTTACAGAAAACGAGACATGGGATCTTTTTGAAAATTTGGTCATTTGTATGGCTGGCTCAGATCTATCGATCTAAAATATTTTCAGCGTTGCGACGTTGTCACTTATGTGGAAAAGTGGCATCACCTTTGATATTTTTAATGAGACGCCCTGTATATTATTACATTTTCGGGTTCGCTATTACTTTTAAATTATTTTTGCTTCACACATCCCTATGCCTATCTTCAACCGTTTTTGAGTAATTAATTAATTTCCTTATTTTTTATCCAAAACATGGTTCCAATCGAATGTTCATTATTGTGGTGTTTGAATTTGTAGAAAGTTGAAATTCTGGATGCATTCTATGAATAAGCTGTTCATCAGTTCTGTGTAACGAAATTGGTTCCATATTGTATGGGGTCGTTTGAAATTCGTTACGTTTCCGCAAGGTACAGAAATGCAGAACATTTCATTATTTCAAATGGGACACCCTGTATTAACATACTTCAATCTCATTATTTTCAATATACGGGCCACTTCCCTATGTGGGTTATAACAACGACAAAAGCAAGATTCTTTTACTCAATTTACCACATCTTTTTCCTCTAATCATTTCTCGTGAAGTTTTTAATAAAATGAAATAATACATTCCAGTTACTGTTTTGTCTTTCTCTAAATAACATTAATTATTACACTAGAATCCTAAAAAACTGAAGTAAGAGCTTTTCAGCACATTTCTGCACACAAACCTTCTTAGTCCTAGGAGAACTAGAGTGCCTCCATTTTATCAACTGCTATTTCGTATGTTGGTTATAGAAATATAGCCAGGTTTTACCCATGGTATCAACGCGGTTCACGAAATCAACATCTTTGTCAAAATGGAAGCAAATGGAGGAGCCTTTTAATCGATATTCAAAAATTTGGGAATCCATTTTGAACTAATTTAATTCATATCTAAATTGAAGTGAGTTGTACACGTTCGTGAAGGTACATGTTTTATGCCAATTCGACAACCTGATAGTAATAGCGTTTCTATGAAGTTGTTTTTTGTTGCTATGGTAACGAAAATTTGTTTCTTGTTATGAAAACTTTCAAGTCACCCTCGTACATGGTTAAAAGGTCGAAATAGTGGATTGAGAAAATTGGATTAATTAAAGTATTTATTTATTTTACCTTACAATAATTAGTGTAACAATATACTATTACACCATATACAGTATAAACTACCTGCATATGTACACTATAGATCTATTCCTATTATACTTACTATACCTAATGGCCAAGTCTTCATTGCAGGATGTCTGCTATATAAAGCATCCATTGCGAATTTGTATTCGTTTGTTGTGTTAATTACCTATAGAAAAAGAAATTTATTATAAGTAAATAAGAAACCGATGACAGAAACTAATAATTATTAGTTTCTATCATCGGTTTCTTCGTGGAACCCGTCAGTATTGCAACTTTAATTGCAAATGCTTATTCCATAAAGTTTTAACTCACCTTATCTAAATATCCCATTAACATAACTCGAATACATCTTGGATCTTGTGGATCATAATTTTTCTCTGCACAATACATTGATTCAGCAAGTGATGCCATTATTGTGCATCTGTTATCTTTCTAAAATCAGTTCAAACATAAGTCAGTACAATGATTAAGTATTTATAACTAATGGGTCAGTATCATCTTAAGAGATATTTACGTAATAATCGTGTCAAGTTCACTTTTTTTCAAACAAGTAGGATTTTATTTTACAAACTTCAGCGATTTAAGTTAAATCTGTAAGTGTAAACTTCAATTATTGTTATTATTTGTACAATATTAATTATTGCTAATTGGTATCAATAAAAGTTTATGGTGTTAAAATACTGAGCGGTGACGAGGAGACGTGAATATAACACTGCTTATACATTACGGTTACCTGTTAAAATTTCGAGCCATCGCATCCGGTTACGGCTGTTACACGATCAAACCGCGCTAGTGTCGTGCAGTGCTTATAAAATAAACAGATTGTCCACTAACTACAATCGAAATGGGCGGGGTCGGGGTAAGACGTAAAATAGCTAAAATACTATAATGCAAAACTAAAAATCGAGTATAAATCTCATTAAAGCACCACCACGATTTAAACTTATCTTGATAATTATCTTAAGCTAAGATGTTAATCTTGCGAGAGCGTAGGCAACAAGGTGTTCGCTTACTTGATGCATAAAACTCAGTATAAACCTCGTCTAATTCACTTTGAATGTAAACAAGTGTGTTAAGTACTTTTTGAGAACGCAAGCCGTAAATATTATCAATACTAACTGAACTATTTGTTTAACCCCGTATAATATGAGCTAATATCTAAGATTACCAACAATGATCCAAAACTTATAAATTCATTTACACAAGCTCGACAAATAAATACCTAAATGCCAAACAAATTTTGAAAACACCAAAGCTCAGTTAACATTAAAGACAAAAAACAAAACACCTAAAGTTTAGACAAAATTTTTAAACATGTATGTTACTAGAAAATATTGAAATCAACAAGCTGGCGAAATATTTTTTAAATTTTGCATTTGCTCTCGTATATTGGCCACAATTATTCAGTATCAATAAAATGGAAAACCATGAATAAAATAATTTGTAATTGGTTAAAGGTGAATCTGCCTTATTAAATATTAAAATACGACAGCTATTAAAAGCAATGTTATTTAATACCTAATCTTTCAAATGAATAGATTGTATTTTATTAAATCATGTGTTACTTGAATCGTTGAATCTAGTTTCTGATTTCAATTGTGTCGCAATTTCTTATCGTCCAACCTAGATACATATGTATACACATATGTAGGTATAGAAGGTTATGCAATGAACTTTTTTCACTATAAATAAATCGACTTACTGCATCATTTTACAAAATTTGATAAAGTTTTGTCAAGATCAGCCATAATGCGTGTGTGTGTCGTGTGCTGTGTGTGTGTGTGTGTGTGTGGGTGTGGGTGTGCGTGTGTGTGGGTGCGCGTGTGCGTGTGCGTGTGTGTGTGTGTGTGTGTGTGTGTGTGTGTGTGTGTGTGTGTGTGTGTGTGTATGTGTGTGTGTGTGTGTGTGTGTTGTGTGTGTGTGTGTGTTTGCGTGTGTGTGTTGTGCGTGTGCGTGTGCGGTACGTGTGCGTGTGCTGTGGTGTGCGTGTGCGTGTGCGTGTGCGTGTGCGTGTGCGTGTGTGTGTGTGTGTGTGTGTGTGTGTGTGTGTGTGGTGTGTGTGTGTGTGTGTGTGTGTGTGTGTGTGTGTGTGTGTGTGTGTGTGTGTGTGTGTGTGTGTGTGTGTGTGTGTGCGGGTATACTTGTGTGTGTTTGTGTGTGCGTGTGTCGCGTATGTGCGTATCGCGTATGCGTCCATGTGTCCTTATGACCGTATGTTCGTTTGTCAGTTTGTCCGTGTCTGTTTGTTCGTGTCTGTCGGTCTGCCGATCTGTCGGTCTGTCGATCTGTCGGTGTGTGCATCTGTGCGTGTATGCGTTTGAGCGCCTATGCACTTGCGGGTGTGCGTCTACGCATCTGTGCTCGAATGCACTTATACACCGGTGCGACAGAGACGGGGGGTGTATTAGTATCAGTATTAGATTTTTATCAAATATTTCTGAAACAGCTGCATATTTCAAAGACCTAAAAATACCTAGATGTACATCTTAAACAGATCGATTATGTTCTATGCAATTCCCAATCTGGAATTTAAGTATGAAAATGTAAACTTTCACCATTATCGCAGATAATCAAATACTTACCTTTTTTGGGTTTTTTAATGGTGTATTTGAAATTATACAATCTAAACGTTTCGATAACACTTACAGTTATCTTCGTCAGTAGTAATATCTGTTAAAATTGTTAAAGATGTTGTAAACAATTTTGTCAAAGTTGAAAAATTAAAACATAAACATCAGCCTGCAATCAACATAACAGTTTGAGAAACGTATAAATATTGTTAAACTGTCTTAAAGATGACAAATCAGAACACTCCCTCCGACGAAAGCTAACAATGAAAATTGTCAGCCAAAAAACACATTTAACAAAATTTAATCAAGTTAAGATGTAAGTGTAAAGTTGTGAAAAACTTCAATTTCAATAGATAGAAGGATTCGCAAATATAAACATGACATCAAATAAAATAATCCAGTTAAATCTAACAAAGAGATATCTTTATCAATAAGTGCAAGTGTTATTAACAATGAAAAGCATAATTCAGAACGTTTTTTTGTAATTTTTTAATTTTAATCTTAATTTTAACTACTTATGTCAAATTATAGTGCTGTGGTAATTTAACATATAATTGGTAAAGCATTTGCTTCAAGGTCTAGGAAAAACAGCAAAAAACCTAGACATACCCAAAGTCAAAATTAAGACGTATCATTATGCCTTTTTTTAATTATAAGATGCCAAAACCTATTTAAACGGAGATGTTCTTCTTGTATATTAAAATTATTAGGGTGTTGTAAACGAACATAATAATGAGTTTGTCTTGACAATATTTCTATATTGTCAAATTGAATGTCATGATTTAGATTATTCAGGGCATGGTCAGCCACAGCAGACTTGTCTGGTTGACCTAATCTACAAAATCTCATATGTTCTTTACGTCTTGTATCGAAGCTACGTTTTGTGGTTCCAGTGTATACTTTTCCACATGAACAAGATAACTTATATATTCCGAAAGATGGTAAAGGGTTTGACATATCTTTAGGTGATTTTAAATGTTCTTGAATTTTTCTTGTAGATTTAAAAATAGTATTAATGCCATATTTAATCCGGATTTTTTCAATTCTATCTGTTAATAGGTCAAGAAATGGCAAACTTCCATTAGTTTCTTTTTGCATGGTAAACTAAATACTAGGATGTACACCATTTATAAAAACATGCAGTGCCTCTTCTCCATGTCTCCAAATAACAAATGTGTCATCTACATATCTATACCAAACTGAAGGTTTTTTAGATGTATTTTGTAACACTAATGTTTCAAATCTTTCCATGTAAAAATTAGCTATAACAGGCTAAAGGGACTACTAAAATTTAATTTTATAGTTGCCTTTATAAGTTTCTCAAACTGTTATGTTGATAGCAGGCTGATGTTTATGTTTTAATTTTTCAACTTTGACAAAATTGTTTACATCTTTAACAATTTTAGATATTATTGCTGACGGAGATAACTGTAAGTGTTATCGAAACGTTTAGATTGTATAATTTAAAATACACCATTAAAAAACCAAAAAGATAAGTATTTTATTATGGAATTTAAGTGTTTGTACAATTTTTTTGAATACCTGAATAACGATTAATTTTCTAAGAAAATTTGAAAACATATTTTTAAATATAATTTAATTTCGCACACCTTTTGTAGTATTCTAATACGAAGCCAAAGTGCGTTATAGATTGATTAAAAAGATAGAACATGTATTGTCGAAGGGAATTTTTTTTAAATTAGCATTACATGTCTATTAACCTCTAGCTGACATGAAGTTTTAATTATCGATCTGACTATATTATGTTTTTTTTTGTAGGTAGCGGACAGCGAAAATTTTATTATTGTAATAAACGTTTTCAAATCGCCATTGCTACCGCGACAGAAACGATAATTAGTGGATTTTTAATATCTTGATAATACGGCGTAATTTGCTAATGTTTTCGGAATATTTATTTTATGTAAGAAATGTGGGAATTTATGTAATTGATATTTGAGTAAAGGTGAACAGAAAAATGAAACATATATTAGGGTAGAGGAACAGGTGGTCTGCCGAAACTGGCGTGGCGAATTGTTGAAAATTTCTATACGCGCGGTCTTGATGTAAAAATGTCACTGATTTAATAATTCATTACGACGGAACATAAAAGGGATCTTTGTTTGGTACGTTGAAACTTGAGACCTAAATGTAGCGCTTGTTACAGACGAATGCATATTTTTAAAATTAAAACGACGTTCAACAATTAATATGTTCCAACATAATAATTTATTGCTTTTTTATTATTTTTGAAAAATGGGGGTTGATTGCGGGGGTAAATATAGTTAGTTTTGAAATCGGGGGAAAAGGGAGTTAAGGTTAGAGTGTCGATCGAGCCAGATCGGTGTGGTTAATTAACCAGTTTGTCTTTAAAATATTTCTTGCGTGTACATTTTCTTTTGAATTAGCCAACGCTAATTTGGCTTTTCTTTCGGGTGTCAGTTTTAATACGTTTTTCAAATATTACTCTATAAATAACAGTCACCCTTTTGAAGTTAAACCGAGTATGTTATCGATTTGTGTCTGTCATCAATTAAAGGAATTCAAATATAGGTAGGTTTTTTTATATAAATTAAGGCTGGCAGCAAATAATTCTACAAACGTATATAACGTATTAAAAACCGAGCATTGCCTTGCAAAGGTATCTCCTTCTCACGCGGGCTCATTAAGCTAAAATCTGCTAAAATAAAACACAGTACAGGGCTCCCTCTCTATTGTATTTGTGTAAATTAGCATTGCTGTTTGTGTTTATATTTATATTTGTGTAGAGGTGGGCGTGGGCCAACTGGTACATGATACTGCTCGGTTATTAATTGTTATGTGCAATTGCCGAGTCTGTATACACTCCTGGGTCCAGATGATCATTAAACACCTCGAATTTTATTTTTATTGTTGTATAGATGAATGTGTAACCTGAGAAAGGGGCGCTGTATTTTTCTAACGCATTCAAACATATATATCGGTCACGATGTTATGATCTATTTATAACTTACCCTTGTAAGGCTTTGTTTAATGAGTATTTTTTGTGAGTTTGGTAAGTAGAATTGTTTGACTGCGAACTACTTTCTCTTTATATGTAATTTATTGTAATTTTACGTGTGTATTTTGTGCTTTAGTAGTCACTAAACAATTGTGTATGTGTAAATTCCTTGTCTATTTCCTTTGTCCTTGCTTTTATCTTATTATCACCTGTAAACTTTTACTGTTGTTGCATTTTATATGTACCGTAATTTATCTTATTGTTTTATGTGCTTATTTACTTAAAGACCGACATGATTGGTTTTAAAGGGCCACATGCTTGGTATTACGATTTTTGTTCTGATTATTTATGTCACAATTGCGGGTGTGACTACATGTGTTTTTTTAATGTGTTTATGTGTAACTAATCTGCTTTTTATTTATTTCTCTCAATGACATAATTTTGTACGCACTTTAATCTGATTTAATGGTGTTTTGTTATATATTTAACCCTTTCATTGTTTTTTTGTGTTATTTGATTTATTAATGTACTTGTGCAGTTACTTATTTATGAATAAAGTGTGTTTTATTGGTGGTTCTTTCCCACAATAATACAATAACGGGCTGAACCACCATTGCGTAAAGGTCGTTAGTTTTAATTTGAGTAGTTTCGTTGTTTACCGGCCCCACATGATGCAACACTTAACCTCGTCCAGCCTATCTAATGCACAACGTACCTACCACTAGACGGCCAATTCGTTTGATTAGATTTGAGGTTTGCGGGTAATTAAATATCAGATTTGTAAATAAATTCTAATGTTTTAATTATTGCCAGGAAAGTCAAATTAAGGCAGGCAATAAATTTGAGTAATAGTAACATTATTGTCAGTCAAGTCAAGATAAATCACTTAGCAATTGTTTTGTTCTTGAATTTGCATTCTTGCAAACAAGTTCAAATTACACATTTCGAGATAGGGTACCTGGGGGACGCTAAATTTGTACATCGTTATGGACGTATTAAAAAAGATTGCGTAATTATCTTACAAAAATTATTATTATTAAAATTATATCATTTCTTTTAATTTCCACTTTGTACGTTGGAAGGTCCTGTGTTGTTCCACACCAGATATTTAAGCACTTAGTTCAAAACTGTTCTCTTACAGACGAGGAAAAAAATATATACATGTCATTGAATTCAGCAAACTTGTACTTATAAAACGGTAACGTTACAATACACAAGAAGAAAATCTCTGTTTAAATGGATTTTAGCATCTTATAATTAAAAAAAACGTTTTCATTTTAATTTTAATTTTAGCTTTGGGCATGTCTAAGTTTTTTTCTGTGTTTTTTCCTAGACCTTGAAGTAAATGCTTTACCAATTTTATGTTAAATTACCACAGCACTATAATTTAACATAAGTAGTTGAAATTAAAATTAAAAATTACATAAAACGCACTACATTATGCTTTTTATTGTTAAAGAACACTTGCACTTATTGACAAAGCTATTTCTTTGTTAGATTTAACTGGATTATTTTAATTGTTGTCAAGTTTCTATTTGTGAATGCTTTTATCAATTTCAAATTAAAGTTTTTCAAAAATTTACACTTACATCATAACTTGATCAAATTTTGTTAAATTTTTTCTTTGGTTATGACCTTTTTCACCGTTAGCCTTCGACCGTTAGAGGTGTTCTGATTTGTCATCTTCAAGGCAGTTTAATAATATTGAATTTATGAATGATCTAGTTAGTCTTTACTAAAGTTGTATTCCATAGTTGAGTTTTTACGTTTATCGCACTGTTATATTAATAATACGCTTATGTTTGTTTTGAATTTTTCAAAATTCACGAAATTGTTTCAACATCTTTAACAATTTTGAAAAGTAGTATTGCCACTGGCGAAGATAACTGTAAGTGTTATCGAAACATTTAGATTGTATAACTTAAATATACAAATAAACCATTTAAAAAGCCCAAAAAAGATAAGTATGTTAATATGTTTAATAAACATTTTCAGATAGAAACATTTGTTTAATTCTGCTCAGCGAAATCCACAAAATTGTATACGCACCACACACTTTAGCAACAAAAGGCGCTTAAAAGCGTACTTTATAGGCCTAAGACGCCACACGAGAAAGTTTCTTCATGACAGTAGTGTGTTAAACTGTAATTTTTTATGTTCACTTTTGAACTTATTCGTTCATAACAAAACTTATAATAATGTAATTTTTTATGTTTATACTTACTTGTAAATCACGAGCTGTATAATCAAGTTCTGTCATCATAAGATACGGCACTCCGGTTCCTTTAGATATTGGACCGTCACTCATTGATTTCAGATTTACAAATGGGAATGAATTAGATTTGACATGTTCAGTTTATCCAAAACCCAATGGAACAAAATTGTTGCTGTTATAGCTTTGCAATGCAGTTATGCTACCCGTTAATAGTCTAATGTGTTTCATAAAGGCAAGGTCATGTTACTGAATATGTTCTAAGTGGTACTTCGTACAGGCTACCATCAATAATATACAAAAAAATAATCTGATATGCACATACATAATTTTGTTTATGCATTAGCAAAAAAAGCGACAGAACAGCTATTTCTAACTTATTCGTACTTCCTCTGGTACTATCTGTACAAAAATGTAAGTCTTCTGCCTTGCTTCAATCTGCAATTTAAAGATTATAAAAATATACGCTTGATAATTTTTTTAATTATGAAACGGGAATAACTATTCTATAAACCTACCTGACAAGATTTTAGCTTTTTTTAGAATATACATATTTTTACAATTTTTTAATAGCCCCCGTTTAAATTGTTAATCAAAATGAAGCTTGTTTCAAACACACTAATGCAATGTCAAATATGAAAACGTTTTATATACGCACATCAGATTTATTAAACAAAAATCGCCGGAATATAAAATTTTGTATGAAGTACGGATCATAAACAACCATTATGGCACACGCCGTCTTATGAGACACGGCTGACGCCTCGTCTGATAATATTCACGCCCAGTACCATAATGATGGTTATTATGATCCTTATAACATAAATATCTATTAGCGCACTCTATAAAGTACCTTTATCTATTTATACATTTTAACTAAAGGTTGATAGAATCGAGAATCCAAAAATAACTCTAAATATAAAATTTCATTAAAATTGTATATATATTTTAGGTTATCATGGCTGCACATACACCAGCATGCACGCAGGTCCACACGTACACGCTCACGGACCCACACGCATCCAAACATGTTCACAAACGCTATCACGCACGTGAATATACGTACACGCTCACTCGCACACATGCACACAGTTTCCAAAAACACTGCAAACATGTAAATTCGTTGAAAAATATCCTTCGATTTGTTTCATGAAAACACTACTTCATAGATGCTTCGCGCATAAGAAAGTAAAAAAGAATCAGAAACAGTAACTATAACAACCATTTAATTCTATCTAGTATCAAGTATCTCCTAAATCTCAGTTGAATTAGAACTGTATTTTCCTTTCTTATGCATGGTATTATGGAATTTGCAAAAATATATGATGTGGAACAACACCCGACCTTCCAACCGACAAAAAGGGAATTAAAAGGAGGGAAATAATTTTAATATAGTTATTTTCGCAACTAGTGCGCTGTTTCTTGGTGCCAGGCCCTTCTTTTTAACTCCAGGGCCGAGCACTAAAAATGTAACACCGCAATTTATTTGTAATCGTTTACATAAAATTAGGAAAAAATTAAATTCTGAAATATCTTTAAAAAATGTTAAATATATAAACAAAAAGTTTATGATATATATATATATATATATATATATATATATATATATATATATATATATATATATATATATATATATATATATATATACAGTTCAACAAGCAAACAAAAGCCCTGAGAGGGCGTACTGAGGGAGCTGTACATTCCATACAAAAAGTATTACGGTGGCAAATTTAAATCTAATGTATGGATTGCTTATTCAAAATTCTGTGAACAAATTTATTTATTTTATGTTAGGTACATCAAATGTTATTGAATTAATTACCAAAAACATTTAAGTATTTATTGTTTAAGTACAAATAAGGTGGTTTCAAAGTTATAACATTTTCTATAAATAATTTACCCAATTTTTAGTGTTGTAAACATTTGTAAAATACTTGAAAAAACATCATTCTGATCACATTTGAATATAAAGTGACTAATAAATTACAATGATTCTTCTACAGAACTTTCTTCCTCTTTATCTGATTAACTTGTATTTACTTGAAATGACCTTTCTACAGTTTCATCATAAGTGTAAATAATATAATAGCATTTAAAACATTCACATAAATAAAGTATAATGTTATTCACAATAGAAACAAAACACATATGCATAATTAAAATTTAAAATAATCCAAGATTTTATGTAAAACAAGCACATATTGTTTATTATTATTGATTTATAACTTGTAACTACAAAATTAAAAATGGTTTTCTATGGGCTATCAAATTCATCAACTTCTTCCTCACTGCTTTCATCTGACAATCTAGTGTTTACCTTAAAAGATAAAGTTTCAATTGTTTTCAAGTAGTTCATCACGTTGCCACATTTCTTCTATGTGATTAACATGCCTGCATTGTTGTCCCAGTCTCAGATGCATTTATTTCTGCAAAAGCATTTTGCACTAAGTTCTCAATATTACTTCCACTTTGAGAAACGTTATTCATTGCCACCTTATGCTTTACTAAGCTCCACATAAATTCAATCGGATTGAGTTCACAATGATAAGGAGGCAACAAGTACACTGTGTCCATGTTTTTAAGTAATACATCAACATAGTAAGTTTTGTTATGCTTAAATTGCTTTACTAACTCCAACAGTTCAGCTTTTCATGGTGTATGTTGTCGATACTCCATTACTTGTCAGCCAGTCTTGAATTTCTTGTTTCCTTGTTGCTTGTGTTGGTGGTTTATTAATTTGAACGCTGTGATATGCAGCTTCATTTCTAATACAAAGAAATACGTCATTTAGAAATTATGTTTAAGGTTTACAAACTACATACCTACCTAATTTGTTTTATAAAACTAATCGATTTTCCTGTTGCGCAGCAGCTAGCTCAGTAGCCTTATCCAAAGGAATGTCCACACACCATTAGCTTTTGTTTATTGAAAATTCCACAACTGCTTTAATGATGTTCCGGCTTGAATGAACACTCTTCTTCGACTTACTAGCCATTGAATAAAACCTGAAAAATTCGAAATATTGAAAATCAACATGAAGCTCATTTAATTTAAGTGCAGCTACGTATTTCAAAATCGTACACTACTCTAAATATTGAAAAATCGATGTAAATCGATATTTAAAAAAGCATGCTTACTGTTTTAAGGTTATGAACTCTATAATCGTTTTATTATTTAAAGCTTCATATTAAAAGATACATGTGCATAATACATACCGTTTCTCTCACAAATCAGTAAAAGGAGCCTTGGAAAAGACTTTTTATAAAGACTAATCGACAACAAATACTCAAGAAACACGAAATATGACAAATATCAATTGTTTGCGTTTGGGAATGTACGGTCGGAGACTTCTTAATGGTAATTGGACGAACGTTTTACCGCTATAAATTTTTAATTTAGTTCACATATTTTCCGGGTTTTTGTTTGTTGGTAGAGCTTATATATATATATATATATATATATATATATATATATATATATATATATATATATATATATATATATATATATATATATATATATATATATATATATATATTACCACTTTCTTGTTTATGTATTTAAAGTAACGATTACAAAAATAATTTTATCTCCAAGAGACTTATAAGCTTGCCATTATTACATGTTTTAATTTTTCAACTTTGACAAAATTGTTTATAACATCTTTAACAATTTTAATAGATATTACTACTGACGAAGATAACTGTAAGTGTTTAGTAAACGTTTAGATTGTATAATTTAAAATACACCATTAAAAAACCCAAAAAAGATAAGTATTTTATTATTGTCCTTATTACTGTCAATTTCGATACTTTAACTTGTCTTTTATTTGTGTGTTTCAAATCACATACGCCTTGCGCCATTATTCATTTCAACCTAATAATGAGACTGAAGTTGAAACTAATAATGGGGCTAGAACAATATGATTTTGATAGAAAATTTCAGATAGAAACAGTCTGTCAGAATAACAGATGAGTTGTCATCAATAATCACTCCGAAGGACACTTATTTCTGGCTTGAAGATAAAATATTATATTGCGTTCGTTGTGTAAGTTGATTAATATTTCGGTCAATGAGGTCAATAATGGTGAACTTACACGTCTTACATAATAATCTACTCTTTTAGTAAAATTACGAACCTCTTTTTTAATATGTTCATAACGGAAATATGCAACATTGTAAAAACAAAAACAATAATATATGTCGGATGGACGTTTAAAACTTCACGTCAGAAAGAGGTTAATAGACATCTAGATGTTAACTTAAAAAATTCCAAAGCCGCCCGCTTTTATAAAATAGCGATAATACAATTTAAGAATTTTCAATCCTATTTAATTAAATGTTGGGTGCGTGCGTGCGCGCGCGCGTGTGTGTATGTGTGAATGTGTGTGTGTGTGTGTGTGTGTGCGTGTGTAAGTTTTGTTGTAGATTAGTTTACAAATAAATATACTTTACAGAAGACGCTAAAGAACGGTTTATGAATATCTTGAGAATATTTTTTGCTGTAATATTAAGAAACGTAGCTTTTGTGACATGACACTTCTAAACAGAGAATTTGCATTTGAAAACGTGTCTGGCGCCACACTATCAAACAATATAAATGTTGAACAAGCTTTAATTACATCAAAAAGAATTTAAACTTTGTTCGACAAATCTTTATGCTTTGTTTGGTATACATTTTTCCAATGATTTTCAAGTTTCATGTACCTATTGTAAATTAAGCATATTACTAATTCCTAAAAAAAAACGTTAATTTATTTCGATTAATAAATAATAAATATTCTTGCATATTTTGTATTTCATCATAAACATTCAGACCTTGCATTGTTATGTTTTTATTAATATTTTAATCGTAATTTCTTACTTTCATAAATATTACTTTAATTTGAATTCATGCACAATTTCTTAAAATATATCAAATAATTGAGTATTTTCAAAATATAAATTGGAAAATTTTATGTACTTATCGTAATTGCTTATTTACATATTGTACCTCATAATTTTATACATATTAGTTTGTATGTCAAAATAATTTACAGTAACTTACTATATTAAAACATTTAAGTTGGTTATTCTTAAAGATGTGAATGCTATTTTGAGGGTCAACCCTTCAAATTAATAGTGTTACGTATTGGACTGTACTTAAAAAAATAGATGTTTTGGTAACACTGGAGAATTCAAATACGTAAATACATCCAAAGATGTAATTTGGCAACATTTAAAAGTCTGAGTGACAATAGTTAAAGTAAAACATTGAGGTTAATGCAGTTTATTACTGAATGTTCAAGATATTACTTGGATAACTATTATTTTGGTAACACTGCATGTCAAAAAGTTGAATACTTCCAAATGTGTAATTTGGCAACATTTAAAAGCTTTAATGACAATTATGAGTTTAATAATATTTCTTACTACAATTTTTACTTTGATGTATGCAGAAAATTTTGATAATATTGCATTCCAAAAACTTGAATTCTTTCAAAATTATACTTCGGTAACATTTAAAGTTTATTATTTACAATTAAATAATTTATTTATAAGCGAAAAAACAATATGTACAATGATCTTTGTGTAGAAGTTTTTATGACCGTTACGATTTTTTTGTGGTATTTCGTACACTTTTGGATCGAATCGTCGCGTAATTTGTTAAGTGGACTTTCTTTAACGAGGACACGTTTCGACTCGGCCACTACCACCGTCTTCAGGTACAAATTTTGCATTCATCTTAAACGTTTAGTGACCCTAGCATTAATTTAAATGCGTAGTGTTTACGTTCCTACCGTTCACGTTGCGGCTATTTCCGCCAATTCTTCCAATAAAAAAATGCGTAATTTTTTCGACGACTAAAAAAAATTTTTTTTACCTATAGATAAATATCGTTAACGGTTATCGGGGTGCGTTGTGACCATAGCGATGAGCGCAGCTCAATCGCTATTATATATATATATATATATATATATATATATATATATATAATATATATATATATATATATACATGTCAGTTTAAGATGAAATGCATATATTGAAACCGTTAGAGATACGAAGATGGTTAAATGGAGAAAAAGTTGTCATTATATGCCCAAAGTAACCATGGTTACATGTCAAAAATCCTTCCATTTACTAGACACAGGGTGATAACTGAAAATATGCGTTTTCTAAAATTGCTATATCTTGTTTCTTGCAAGAGATACATCCACGATTTTTGCAGGATGGGTAACAGGTAGCGAGGATTTCAAAATGATTTTGAAAAAATCTAGGCCTACTAGATTTTGAGATAATGCACGCAACTTTCGATTTTCTTATGGACGCCATATTGGATTTTTGCATTTTGAATTCTTCATAAAAATGCTTTTCAACCATATATCATATGTTTATAATCTGCCAATGAGAAAGTGCCAAATTACACAATTAAATTTATATCAAAGCAACCTTGACATATTATGTATTTTAATTAAATGAAAATTAATCTACAAATTAAACTAACTATTGAGAACAATATTATTGATTATTAACATAAATCATAATAATAAAAGTGACAAAAACAACAAAAATAAAATTTAATATTATACTGAATTTTACTATTAATTAATCAAATGCTCGAATAAACCTTCATTCTCCTGCAAACACCATTTGCATCGAGTTAGCACTGCATCACAAGAGTTCCTTATCATCTCGCATTTTTGAATTCTTCATAAAATGCTTTTCAACCATATATCAGATGTTTATAATCTGCCAATGACAAAGTGTCAAATTACACAATTAAATTTATATCAAACTAGGCCTTTGCCAATCAACCATCTATTCAATTATTGCAAGAGAATGGAGGTTTATTCGAGCATTTGATTAATTAATAGTAAAATTCAGTATAATATTAAATTTTATTTTTGTTGTTTTTGTCACTTTTATTATTATGATTTATGTTAATAATCAATAATATTGTTCTCAATAGTTAGTTTAATTTGTAGATTAATTTTCATTTAATTAAAATACATATGTCAAGGTTGCTTTGATATAAATTTAATTGTGTAATTTGACACTTTCTCATTGGCAGATTATAAACATATGATATATGGTTGAAAAGCATTTTTATGAAGAATTCAAAATGCAAAAATCCAATATGGCGTCCATAAGAAAATCGAAAGTTGCGTGCATTATCTCAAAATCTAGTAGGCCTAGATTTTTCAAAATTATTTTGAAATCCTCGCTACCTGTTACCCCATCCTGCAAAATCGTGGATGTATCTCTTGCAAGAAACAAGATATAGCGATTTTAGAAAACGCATATTTTCAGTTATCACCCTGTGTCTAGTAAATGGAAGGATTTTTGACATGTAACCATGGTTACTTCTTGGGCATATAATGACGCAACTTTTTCTCCATTTAACCATCTTCGTATCTCTAACGGTTTCCAATATCCCCATGCATTTCATCTTAAACTGACACCTGTATATATATATATATATATATATATATATATATATATATATATATATATATATATATATATATAAACAAACCCCCAAATTTGGGCTATCTCGGAAACGTGTTTTAACTTCAGAACACAAAATTCATCAAAATTAAAATAAAATGCAATTTTGGACTTCGAAATAAAATTGTTTCTATTTTTGCAATTATATGTACTTATCGAAATAGCAAAAATTACGTCCTGTGTCGTGGCGTCACGATGCTCGATTTATACGTTTTAGTCAAACGACATTTTCATTTATTCGACAATATAAATATTTTTACAATTTCCTATCTAAACAACAATTTTGTCAATAACAGATTGTACCTGTATATTTATATACAGTATAAATTTGTGTTACATAAATATTATTTTGGTAACATTGCATGTAAAGCAGTTCAATATTTACAAACATTTAATTTGGCAACATTTCATGTTCTGAATGACAATTTTAAGATATTAGTAGATTTAACTAGTGCGCTGTTTAACATTTCTTGGTGCGAGGCTGTTCTTTTTACGAGGCGTAGCCGAGATAAAATATATTGAGCACCAAAAGGTACAGCACGTGTTAATACATTTTGTAATCGTTCACATAAAATTAGAAACAAATTAAATTTTGAAGTATTTGTTGACAAATGTCAAATTAAATACATAAATAAAAAGTTTATATATTTAGTTATATACCACTTTTCTTTATGTATTAAAAGTAACGATTACAAAAATATTTTGTTATATTAGAGTTTACTGTTTTATCTACTTATTGAGATGTGTAAGTTGGTATTTTCATAAAATTTTTTTTGTTAAAATTACCTTTCAAATAGTTGAATACTTCTGAATATGCAATTTGGCACCATTTCAATTATTAAATTACAATTATTAAAATCAAACATTTAGGTTAATATTATTATCTACTGAAATATTATTCTTTTTTGATTTATTTATTTTATTTCTAATTTTTTTTTCTTTCATAAATATTATTTTGATTTGAATGTGCCCGTAATTTCTTAAATTTTTTCAAACATTTATTAATTTCTTCTAAATTTCCATATGGTTATCCTTAAATATTTGGATGACTGTTTGAGAGTCAGCTTACAAAACTGTACTGTGGATCAACCATTTAATTAAGTATTACTTATCGGAGTGTACTTACAGAAAATATTTTTTTAGAAGCATTGCTTTTGTTTCAATGCTGCAGTAGACATGGTCTAATTATAATATTAAAGTTAAGATGATATTAATATTTTTGTTAATTTTATTTCAAATATAACAGAAATACATTTCACACATACATATTTTTTTGAAATCAGTATTTCTATTCAGATTGTGTTTGTAAACTAGAATAGAAAATATTAATATTAAATTGCTATTATATATATAGGACATAATCAACAACATTTACAATTGCATTGAATTGTTTCCTTTTTTTTAAAATGCATATAATCTATTAATAATTTATTATATGTATTACTTTAGTATGAATATGTTTTATAATTTACGAATTTAATTAAATTTTTTATGTATAACATTATTTTTTTCGCGATTTCGTTTGCATACCTACACGTTACATTAGTCACTATCAATATAATTAACAGTTACAATTTATTTATTTTCATTATGTAAATAAAATTATTTAAATTTACATTATTTCAAATTCAAGCAGTTCTCTTTTCAACAATTTACTACAATTATTTTTTTTATTTAATATACACAATTTTTAGTATGTTTTAACCTTAATACCGAAACAAAGTGTAAACTTTACATTATTTCACGATTAATGCCTGCGCCCTCTATATTTTTTATTAACAAGTGTTATAAAAAATTGTTTTGTTTTTTCTGTTTCGTGAACAGAAGAAATTTCTTTCCATTTGATTTTTACTTTTATTCGTTTATAATGGTGAAAAAATTAAGAGGTGCTGCTTTAAAAAGTAAAATAAGAAAGGAGGAGCTGATTAGAGGTACATTTCTTACATTTAGTTTCATTACATATTAATAAGTTAAATTTCAGGTTTAAGTAACAATACTGATAATGATGCACAAAATGGCGATAGTTCAATTGTTATCAATGTGGACCATAACGTTCAAGGTAAGTTTATTAAATTTTTATTCATTATACATCATTATCTATAATCGTACATTTATCAAGTAATACGATGACATATATTCTAATGATGTAGGTACCTATAGATTATTTTAAATCACATTTCTTTATATAACACATTTATCGTAATAAATCATTGATTAGGTATTACTTCAATTTTCCAATATTAGTTTTATGTATCTTGTAGAAAAGTTTCAATTTAGAATAGGTGCATTCGTTAACATAACATACATGGTTGTAATTATTATTCTATAATTAAAAGTTACTTTCATTTTTATTACATGATTTAAGTACTTCTTTTTACATAATGATCTATAAATGAAACTATAATCTGTATGGCTTACAATTAAATGCCACATTTGAAAATTCAATAGGAAGCGTTATCGATTGTACTAAATGTTGCTTATTTATCCATAAAAATTTGATAGATTTTTTTAAAATTAGTTACACCCATCTTTATATATTTTTCGTCTGCAGAAATAATTTTTCAATTTTTAAGTTGGAGAATATTGTTTGTTGGTTCATATTATCATAATAACATTACATTAACAATAACATTTAGATCGTTTTATTTCATTTACTCTACATTACTATTATTATAAATTTTTTCTATATATCGTATATTAAACAATATTAATTTTTTTATTATCATATGTCATGAAATCTTGTCAACAAATCTTATACAAATTTGAAGCCATGAAACATAAACATAATCGTGTTATCGAAAGTTATTCAACTAATTTTCTATCTGAAATTTTTTAATTACAAATAATTTTTGTTAGCGTATACTTTTTTTGAAATATAGTTCAATTATTAAAAACAATATTCAAAATAGATATTCTTGCACATTTATGATATCTTCTTTAACAAAATATTGCTTTTTGTTTTAGATTTAGATCATTTTCAAATATACAAACAATCTTATTGTTTTTTAGGCATTACATTGGCAAACGCACCTCCAACAGTGGAAGCTGCAAGGGTGAATAATGTAAGTATATTTCAATTAATTCACATATAATTAAATATATGTATTCTTAAATTTATTAAACAAAACTAATTATTTTAAAGTTAATTATGTTATTCACTATTGTCATTTTCCTGTTTTTCATCATCATGATTAGCTTCATTACTTGTCCAATGGTATTTCATTATTGGAATTATAATAATGTAGTGGAAGTTTGCTATGTACAAAATACAGTTTGTCCTAAATATGGCCTAGTGCACAACTCATTTCAAATTATTAATCGTTTTCGTTTATCTGTAAACCTATTTATATACAAACCCATTTAAATTTTGGTACTGATTTATTTGGTGATAAATAATATGTCCATATAATATAACAACTATGTTTCACGTATTTCTTTTCATTTCATTTTTATATAATATGTTTGTCACGGAAAAATCAGAATAATCCATAACACAAAGGATTGTGTATCATTATTTTTCATTCTTATTTAGTTTTATTTCATATTTTGTGATTAAAGAAAACATTACAAAATTATAACCTCAATTACTACTATATTTTAAATTTACACAATAACATTTATATTTCAGTAACCTTATAATAATTTTTTTTAATTCTCAAGTATTAATACAATTTATCAAGTAAACACTATTAGTTTCATTAAACCAAATTATTCTCTATGTCAAATTATAATATAATTAACAACATAAAACTTTATATTGTGTTAATATATGTTTTATAAAATTAACACAAATCTTCAATATTAATTTAATGATATTATAAAATCACAAAAAGATTTATTTTTTTTTATAATTTTACTAAATGACCTTTTTTTATGTACATATTAATTGTGTAATCTTTTCTTTTTGTACAATAAACATTATCAATACATTTATTTCCTTTTATATTTCTCATAATACTTATCGAATTTTTGTGTTACGAAAAGAAAATGTTTTCTATTGCTACTCTAAAATATATTTATGTTTATTCATTTTTTTTATACATATTGAAATTTTTATCATAATAGTTGACAATAAATAATTTATTCATTTGAAACGTTTTTAATATTGAACAAATATCGTTTTACTAACTATTCATATAACCCGAACTGAAATATAATTTACTAAAGTCACAAAATCTTTTCGTTGTTAAATTGTTAGAGAGACAAACTTAACATACCAATTCCATAATAATGATAATTACAAATGATATATCTATGTTAGTGAAATGACTTGTTTTGTTAGAAGTGCTGAATAAATTACAATGTTGTCAGCTCTTCTGTTTACACATAACTTCTAATTTTGACGTTTTCCACATTTTGAGATTTTCGATTATGCTTGCATTGTTCTATTATAAAACAATGTTCTTTTCATAACAAATCCTTGTGTCATTTGTAAGATCTGTTAAAGTATTTTACTTAGTTGAGAACAGTATTTCATCAAAACTAATTTTCAAAATAAATGTAAACAATATAACCTAAGTATTATGTTGACGTCGAATTTCATACGTTTGGCAACAATGTCAACTGACGTTTATCCCACATTGAAAAGAGTTATACTATATGTAAATCCTTTTCTACTGTTTATTATATGTCAATCAACATTTTATATAATATTAGTTTATTTTTTTATTTTTTTCTTCGATAGGGCAAGTAGTTTCAAAATCTTGTGGCACATGTCCCTTTATGTGTATATGATGCAAAGACGTCGAAATTATTCCACAAATATACTATTATTAAACTTAACAATGTAATCATTCGCTTATTGATTTCATGTTGTATTCGTACATTACCATTTCAGTTTATTCCTTTTGTTTCAACAAAATCTGTTTTTTAAGACATTTTTTATTATTTCATTGTTATCCAAAAATACCAAGTAAACGTTTTGAACATGAGTGGAGTAGTTGTTCACTCGTCAAGTTCGTGAAATTATTTATAAATTGTATAAATTTGTGAAGTGCGAAAATGAATCACAAAATTTAATTATCCTTGTCGATCATATGTATGAACGATTAGTAGAAGCAAGAGGAATATTCAAAAAAACAGTTAAATGCATTACATTTTTACTATCGAATTTTCCCAATTATATCGACCTTTTAGTTTTTCAAATTGTAGAAGATAGCTACGCGCTTCTTGAATGCCACAAGCTTTTGTAACTACTCTAATAGAATAGGTTTCAAAAAATTTATCTTATTTGGATATACAATAGTCACATAGATTATTCTACATATTAATTATGCTACAATATATAAATAGACAAAATTATATTTAATATAACATTTTTTCCGCTACATATTACATTTATTTACAGGAAAATTCGACAACGTCGAACTATAATTTCAATTTAAAAACAAAAAGATTAAGAGGCAATGCTGCAAAATTTGCAAAAGAATCTAAGAGAATAAAAAAAGATATGAATAAAGTGTCGACTACTAAAAGTCACAACGATAATCGCTCCTCGTCTAATGGTCCACATAATAAAACTAAACCTGCAGAAAAAGATTTAATAGTCGATAACTGTAACATATCTGATTCACAAAAAATTATGCCTCCACCTAAAAATTCGCGAGAAAAAAATATAACCATGTGTGATATACCTCTTAATCAACGAGATCAAGATATAGAATTTGATAATTCAGGCGACGTATTACTCGAAAACTTGCAACTATCGCCAATCAGAAGTCGCCTTCGTATACCACAAACGATTCATGATATTACGCAAACATACGTTTTGCCCCAGTATTACCGAAGTTGTGAACCTAATTTTGTGGAGGCTTATCACGATGTACAATCGTTGTTAGACGTAGAAAGCATATTTGGTTGTTTAATGTACGTGGCCTATATTGCATATGATAAAATGAAATCGATTATTATTAACGTTCATTATACAATAGCAGTTTTTTACAACAGACAAGCGTTACCAACTGATGGAACTTGGGGCGATCCTCAAAATTTCGAAGTTCTGTTTATTCCAATTTTCTTCGATCATCATTTTGCATTAGTCATTCACGAAAAAGCCGGCAGAACATTATTTTATGATCCGATGCCACGCCTTCAAAATCTTCAAAATCATCCACAATATGTACCCGCAATTAAAATAGCTATCCGTCAATACGACTCGTCGTTCGCTTCGGACGAAGATATCAATATTGAAATAGCAAATCAAACTACATATAATTTACAAGAAGATAATTATAACTGTGGATATTTTGTTTGTTTGTACGTAGAAACTTAACTTATTAACGATAGGCGAATGCTTTTAGCAGATTTCGATATCGCAACAGAACGTCATAGAATTACTCAATTATTATATTCTTTATGCCACGATATCGTCCCTATGTACGAAGCTAGATCAGATAATCCATTCTACGAACTTTCAGAAAATGTCGAAAACGTCGATATTCTTGATATACAAAATTTAAATATTGACGAAGATTACGATTCCGATGTTAGCATGGCATCAGTTTCTTCGAATGGTAGTCGAAGATCGACCAGATCTGGAAGAATACCAGTTAACTATCGTTCTTTGACAACAACAAGACAATTGAATCCTTTAAAACGCTGCAGAAAGAATCACGGCATTTACGGATGTTTCGCTAAAAGCGCCAATCATGACGTACATTTTTTGGATTGTGGAAAAATTGGAGAAAAGACATGTCAACACTGCGGGGCACTTTTATTCAAAGACGAAACCAGTACGATGTGTTGTAATAATGGAACTGTCGTATTACCCCACATTCTACCTGTTCCGGAAGATATACGAAATTTGACACAAGACAACGAACACGCTAAACATTTTTTACAATATTTCCGTATCTACAACATGTTATTGAGATTTGGCAGTGTCGAAGCCGGACGAAAAAAGGCACCGGGACAAGGTCCACCAGTTATGCTCATTAATGGCGAAATCAAACGAAATATTAGTCCGTTATTCGCAGCAGATGGTAAAACACCAGTACACGGTCAACTATATATGTTAGATCCGATGATGCTGCAAGAGTCGGTCGCACAAGATCCACTTTATGCCAAATTCGGCATTAAACGTGCAATATTAGAAAAATTATTTGAAGTTCTTCAACGATGCAATCCATTATGTGAATCTTTCCAAATAATGCATAAATTATATACGGAAAAATTAAACGAAGCAAGACAACAAGGTTTACAAGACGTTCAACACGTAACATTAGTGTTGGTAAATCCGAAAAGCGTTCCAAATGAAATGGTCGATCCGGGATTACATCCACGCGCAATCAATTTACCACAAGTTAACGAAATGTGCGCTTTTTACGTTTCGAACGAAAACGACGAACCAGTATACCGTCACGGAACGTGGTTAAAAAAGAACGATGGTGAAATAAAATTGTTATCCATATTTGATAGACTTAACGATTGTAGCCATTATGTTTTGAATTTGGCAAACGGAGATTATGGTTATCATTCCGGAATAGACAAAAATTTACTAAACACGTTCTAGACGTCGAAATGTACAACAAGAAAACGTCGACGAACAGTCAATCGAAAATGTCGACATATCGGACACTTTGACCAACGATGAAATAAACGAAGGCGTCCATAGTAATCACGTTACGATACGAGAATTTTATAGATACCATTTAGCAATTCGTGACGATCCGTTGGGTTCTACACACTTTCTGTATCCTTACGGTAGTATCGTACAAGAGTATATACTGGATCAAAGTATCAAAGTCGATCAACAACTGCACGAATTCATAAGAAAAAATTACGATACATTTTGTACTACATCAAAGGAAGTACGTCAGGCATTTAAAACAAATTGATCAGAGAAAAAAATTAGGAAAAGTGTTACGTCTTTCGAATAACGTTGTAGGTTCTCCGGCATGGTATCAACAATACTTTCACGATGCCATGGCCATTTTTCAACGCATAGGCAGACCTACTTTTATGATTACGACCACGAGCAATCCAGCCTGGAAAGAAGTAAAAAATAACATGATGAAAGGTCAAAACGTAACAGATCGCCCTGACATTATAAATAGAGTGTTTTTGTTAAAAATCAATAAAATACGGGAATGATAGAAAAACAACACATTTTTGGTAAAATCAAGGCGTTCGTCGAAAGTTTGGAATTTCAAAAAAGAGGTGGGCCGCATACACATCGCTTGATAACGGTAGACTGCCCTAATACAATCGAATTCGTAGACGAATACATTTGCGCAGAAATTCCTTCGCTCCCTGCCGCGCAGGATAAAAGCGAAAAAGCAGAACACGATAGGAAATTGCGAGAAATGGTACTAAAATTTCAAATTCATACTTGCAATGCTTATTGTTTAAACGACAAAGGAAAATGTTCTAAAGGATTTCCAAAGAAATTTTCAAAAGAAACAATAATATATGAAGATAGACCCGCCGAATATAGACGCAGATCTCCCGACGACGGCGGATCTTCACATCGTACACCAAATGGCACTGTAATAACAAACGCATCCGTAGTTTCTTACAATCCAGCTTACTTAATAGCACTGGGAGCACATTGTAACATAGAATATTGTTACGGTAATCAAGCTTGCAAGTACGCCGTTAAATATCATTATAAAATGGGAAACTTCGCGTACGTACAAATCGCACAGAAAAATAGCGACGTAGTTGATTACGACGAATCTAAAGGTCTAATGAAAGGATACTATCGATCTGCCACCGAAGCATACACGAGATTGTATTCTTGGAGAATAATTAGAACGTCGCACACCGTATACCGTCTGAACGTACATTTACCCGGCGAAGGACCTTTATATTTTAGACGCGGCAACGAAGAAACGATCGCCGCCGCAGTATTCCAAGGTAATACAAAACTATCGCAACTAGAAATGTTTATGGTACAATGTCTCGAAGAGTTCAATCGAGGACAATGTGACTTAAGAAATCGTACGTTTCCACAAGTACCTGAAACACATTGGTTCGATAAAAACAAAAATCGTTGGTTAAAACGAAAAATCAGTCGTAAAATAGTAGGTCGTTTATATCCCGTTCCACCGAATCAAATAGAAAAATTCGCAATATATCAATTATTATTGTGCAAAAAGAGTCCCTTGGGATGGGAAGATCTACGAATACCGCCAAACAGAACGACACCGTGCGAAACATTTGTAGAATGTGCAAAAGTAATGGGTCTCTTAGATGACATCGAAATATGGCGCAGAACCCTTTTCGAAGCATGTAACGTCGGCAATCCCAGAATGATGAGAAATTTATTCGCACAAATTATTCTATTGGGTCACGTTTCGGACCCGTTGGCGCTATGGAACGAATTTTTGTCGTTTATGTACGACACGAGAAATTTGCGTGAAACCGATGCACGTGAAAAATCTAGAAGAATAAACGTCGCTTTATGTCTACTAAATCGATTACTCGGCCATCACTGGAAAACTAACACAGATTTCAGCATTCCTATGCACGAAACGTGAGTTCTTTTCGGCCAAGACAACGCCTTCGATGGCGAAATAGATTTAGATCCGATGTTAGTTTTGCCGTCTCAACCTGTAGACGAGGATATTGAAGACGAGCACATAAATAATTACGTCCACTTACCGACGTATCTACGACTTAACGAACAACAAAGGTCGATTGTAGACGCCGTAATTAATGCGACAGAAACATCGCCATTGAACACAATCGACACCTTCGCACCGAGATTAATTTTTATGAACGGTGCCGGAGGCACGGGCAAAACGTTCGTGTACAAGACTATCATAGGCATTTTCGTCAAATACAAAAAATTCGCGATGGTTACGGCTTCTACAGGAGCGGCGGCACAGTTATTGCCTAGAGGAACAACCGTACATAGTGCGTTTCGATTGCCGCTTGACCTAACGAACGCGAATACGGTCCCACCTATAGCTTGGAATCACGTGGTGGCACAGAGAATAAGAAAATCGCAATTACTCATAATTGACGAAATAAGCATGCTGCACAGGACCTACCTAAATATGGTCAACGATGCGTGCAAGCATGCCGCCTTTAATGATACATCTAAATTTACTTTCGGCGGCAAAGTAGTTTTAATCGGAGGCGATTGGAGACAACTGTTACCGGTCATATCTCACGGTACACTCGCAGATCAAGTCATGGCCTCTATTAAGAATTCAGAATTATTTCCGCTATTTCACGAAATAACTCTAACGAGAAACATGAGAGTGAATGCGGACGAACTCGAATTTATCGATATGCTAGAAAGAATTGGCAAAGACACCGACAACTCGGGAGAATTTGTTATTCCTCCCGAAATGTTATTAAACAGCGAAGACGAAATCTTAAGATTCGTATTTCAAGACGCCGAAGCGCTTTTAAATGATAACGATATCGCAGACAAACTTATATTAAGCGCAAAAAGAAGCGAAGTTAGACAACTCAATGACAAAATATTAAATCTACTTCCCGGCGTGTAGAAACAATATCTTTCGGCGGATAGATCGCTAGTAGATAATCCCGTACTGGACGTACACGCAGCAGTGTACGACGTAGCATTTCTTAACGAAGAAATTCCATCGGGCTTTCCTCCTCACAAATTAACTCTTAAAAAAAAACGCAATGGTAGTTCTACTAAAGAACATAGACGTGAAGCAAGGACTATCTAACGGAACCCGATTACGTATTACCGAACTGGGTCAAAATTTGATACACTGCAAAATTGCGATCGGCCCTTACAAAGGTAGAACATGCGTTTTATCGATGCTTCCGTTCGTATACGAAGATAAACGACCGGATGGTAGTGGTTTGCATTTTCAGCGAACACAATTTCCAGTCGATCTGGCCTACGCTATGACGATTAATAAATCGCAAGGGCAGACAGTTTCTAAGGTGGCATTACTTATGAACACGCCACTTTTCAGTCACGGCCAACTATACGTGGCTATGAGTAGAGTGAACGGCATCGTCCGTCAAAATATTTCTCAAAAATCGAGATACAACAAATAAGATTAAAAATATCGTGGCAAGAAGCATTTTTAATTGATCGTTGATTATCAATAAAGACACTATGCATAGCAATAAAAATGTTTAGCTGTTAAAACGTAAACGTACAAATGTAATGTGTGTATTACGATGACATTACAATTAGCCGTATGATCCGAACATTGATGTGATGATGGATAATAAAATAAATGTACGGGCAGAATAAAAAAGGCATACTTCTGCCAAATTACACGGACCAAATGACATACAATACATATTATCGCTAAATGGTACTAAAGGTATGGTCCGCCTTTTATATATATGATATGTTCATATATATATATATATATATATATATATATATATATATATATAAATTCACTTATTAAAGTGATAAGTGTTGGCAAAATATAAAGTACTCAATATTACACTATAATATATAACGCAAATTTTATAAAAATGCCCAATTTGCCAACCAAAAGAGCCGTATTAATCAATTTCTGATGTTCCCTCAGATTGATTAAGCCATCTCGCTGTCGTTGATTTTTGACAGTGTACGTCGTAATCATGACGAAGAGATACAATGGTTTTTATAAACATGCCAATATATTTCTTAAATTTTTTAAAGTTAGTACAATATTTTTATAAAAATAATATATTAATTATTGTTAAATAATTTATAAATAGTACGTTTTAAAAACGATCGAGCCACTTATAATTAACAACTTTATTACATTCTCCATGGTATTTCTTCAATTTAAAATTAGGTTTGGTAAGTTACAACATTCAAGAATAAAACATGTCTAAATTTTTACTATTATTATTATAGTCATGTCTTCAGAAGAACACAGCCAAAGCACATTAATAAAATATAAAATTTTGAGTACAAAAAAACTATAGTTCAACACATAGCATTTTCTTAAAATAAAAACAAGAAAAAATGTTTGTTTAAGAAGATTTCTTGTGATTATCGATTATTTTTGGTAAGTATTATTATTTTACATTACCATAATTTACAATTATTAACTTTTTATTAATTATAGGAGTTTGAAGAAAACTTAGCAAAATTTTACAATTTGAAGTTACTTTACCCAAAGTATTTCATACATATTTTTAATAATATACACATTAATATTATCTAAAATTACAAATTTACACTTCTTCCATTAGTCTTTAATTTTGGTAAGTTACTATATTACAAAATAAAAAAATAATTAATTAAATCACAGATATTTTTTTAAATATCTTCATGTAGATATTACCACATTTTATTGCAATACTCTATGTCAACTACTACTACTACTACTAATAATCGTCGATTCCTTAAAATTATATTTTCAGGATGAAGCCAAATCCCTAACAAAAGTATGGAACGATGGTACGTGTTTCAACAATTATAACACATTAGAATAACTGCACACTTTATAATTTTTAAATAGATTAATAGTTTTGTACAAAATAGTTTATTTGCGAATTATTGAAGTTTATGAAAACAACCGAGCCGCATGCGGTAAATTATATCTGCTGTAAACAGTAAGATAGTGTGCCCTTAACTGGGTTTAATTCAAAAACCTTTACGGTTGGAGCCGCATGTGGTAAAAAATACTTATTCTTCACGGATAAGTTGTGCACCCTTAAATGGGATTAAGTCCGTTTATCCAAATAACATTCAATACTTTAAACATTAATATTATCTAAGATTACAACATTATACTTCTTCGGTTACTCTTTAATTTTGGTAAGTTACTATATTACAAAAATTTACAAACATATTTCTATTATTCTTATAGGCATATAATTGTAAATCAAAATTATGAAGAGTTCGAAATTGAAAACAGCTGTATCCCTACAAATTTATGTATAACAACTTATACGGCATCTTAGTGAAAAACAATTTTTTTACTATACAAACAATTACAATATGAGTTTTTGATCAC
Organism: Vesta saturnalis; assembly: GCA_036346205.1. Lineage (NCBI taxonomy): Eukaryota > Metazoa > Arthropoda > Insecta > Coleoptera > Lampyridae > Vesta > Vesta saturnalis. Next base: position 2,756 of record JARFJB010002343.1, on the reverse strand, counting down.
GAATGCTGTATAAAATACTAAAATATTCTAAATAAATAATTTAGAATTATAAAACGTATGTATAACGTAGTTAACTAATTCCTATATAAAAATATTATCATTCGTTTTGCAGAAGATGAGTAAACTTATAATTATTAACTTACAACAACCAAGACATGCAGCAATTGTTTTACACGAAATTTAAAACTTTCGAAAATTTTATTATCTAGCAAGTAACAACAAAAATCAATCAACATTATCGATAATTATAATATCTTGTAGTTTGCACTTTTTTTTTGGTAAGTTATCACATTCCGAACAAATACACATGTATAATCTTTTTTTATTATTGTTATAGCTATAATTTAGAAGTAAATTGAAAGTAAGAATAATATCAACTCATACAACGCATACTTGAATTATATGTACATATTTCATTTAATTTCGTGATTTTCATTAAACGAAAAAGCCTATTTGTTTCTATTAAATTTTCTAATTTTGATAAGTAAATATAAATGTATTACTTAATTTGTCCTTACTTAATTCATCTCAATTAAATATTAACAAAAATATTAATATAAAGAATTAATTATACCTACATTTTTTTAAGAGCTAAAAACATATTCATAAATATCCAAATTAATAACATACTTAAATTCCTTTATAAAAACACTATTATCTTTACAAATGAAAATAATATAATAGTTTTTTCCAGCAAAAAGTCAGATAATCAAGATATGACCGTAAGTAACATTATTATCAATTTTATTACATTTATTTCACTACTTTTCGATTAGACTTTAGAAGATTACAACAGGTTTTGTGGGGAGTACATTGGTGAAGGAAAAATTATTTCCTTCACCAATGTCGACGAAATTCCGGCGAACATTTGGAATATGCCGGATGAACAGCTACGATTTTTTTACCATATATTAAAGCTGTAGTCGACTAGAATACCCAGTTCAAACATTTATGTAATTATTAAACTTTTTAATTTTAAATGAAATTGTTTACATATTATTACTTCTTTCAGTGATGGCCATAGGGAATTTCATAAAAGAGATCTGGCCAATATCCCTATAGGGAATACATTTTTCATGCCGTCACACGGAAGACCGGCAAAAAATGGAATCCTCGCAATCGTGGGAAACGTTTACGAGGATTTCCACAATTTAAAACACGCATTCCAAACACTCCTCTCTCTTAGAGAGTGGTGCTTGGAATGCGAATGCACTAAATTGGCCACCGTAATGGGCGGTGGTTGCAAAATGAACTGCAACATTTTAAAAAATGTTGCAGTTCATTTTTCAAGGGACGGATATTAAGATAAATATTTGCACTGGGAAAACAAACCAAAAGGTAAATAACTATAGCTGATGAATTAAGAATAACAATTTTTTTATTACAGAAACACCATAATTACAAATGGTACATTTTGTAATATAACAAATTTTATTATTAACTTTATTATTTATAGGAGAAGTAAGAAGAAACGCTTCACAAGAGTTTAATGTAGTTTTTTTTTTTTTTACTACATTATATATTTCTTTTTTTAAATTTCATGTTTAATTTCTAAATTATATTTATTTGTTTGTTTTTTTATTATATTTATATCGTTGTTTTTTTGTTTGTTTAATTAAGTATTTAGATTAATAATATTAATTAGCAAAATTATAGTATTTGTGAATTATAAATGACAATCGTTAAAGCCAAATACTGAGGTTAATAATATTTATTAGTGTAATGTGCCTACAGTAATATTATTTTGATAACATAGCACGTCAATATTCATATATTCATTTTAATTATATTTTATGCATCTATGCCATTTTAAAAAAGATATACCTTATTTTCGATAAAATTAAATAAACACTACCAAATTACGTGCCGAGGTATTCTAATGTATTGTGACTTTAAATGCGTAACATTCATATCTCTATTGTTCGCGATACTACAATTTCCGCCTAATCATTCGAAAAAAAATACGAAATTTTATCTAGGACTAAAATATTTTTTTTTTGCCTTTCAATAAATATAAACGGTTATCGATGTGCGTTGTGACTATAGCGAGGTACGAATTAATTAACATATTATGCATTTTAATAAAATTACACGTACCTAATATTACGAAAAATTATTCTTAAATAAACACTCGGTAATATTCAAAGCATTTTTCATTTCCAAACAACGGTCGATATTTATTCAAAATTCAATGTTAACACAAAACGATAATATTTAACCACGTTTTTATATCGATTTTAAATAAGTAACATTTACATGTCTATTATCTGTGTAACGAATATCTACGTATTTCCGTTATTGTAATAAAAATCATAATTGTAGTGTTTGTGAATTGTAAATTCATAATGACCATTGTTAAAAAGAAATATTGCAGTTAATAATATTAATTAGTGTAATTGTAATATTTGTGAATTTTGAATGACAAGTATTAAGGCAAAATTTTTATATTAAAAATATTAATTAGTAAAATGTGCCTACAGTAATATTATTTTGGTAACATTGCACGTCAAAAACTTGAATGCTTCCAAAATATTATTTGGCAACATTAAACATTTAAATGACAATTTGTAAAGTCAAATATTGAGGTTAAAAATGCTACTTTTTAAAATATTTCATAAGGTACTATCGTAAATATTAGTTTGATAGCATTTAACGCCATAAAGACAATTCTTTTTTCCGTTACATAAAAATTACAAATTTTTTTTTACTAAATCATTAAAATTATATATGTTGAAACAATTATAACAAATTTCAAT